>JAXIVD010000014.1:495000-635000 GCA_036785275.1 Cancer borealis
ACCTGGATGGTTGTTATTTTCAGTGTACAAATATGTTTGTTTGTTATGTCTTGCTTTTTATTTCTGTTTTTGGTGGAAAACCGGGTTGTCCCGGCGGAAAAACCACCTAATGGTATTCTGATTTTCAGCAATGACAATAATAATATTCCCTCATCGTGTATTTTGTACATAGTGGAGTGTTTATTGTGATGTGTTTGTATTTTGTTATGGTCCAGAATCTTGCTGGTGCAGTAGTGAAGAGTCTTATTGCAATAATAACAATATAATTTCCTAATCGTGTATTTGTTACATAGTGGAGTTAGTGTAGTGTGTTTGTTTGTGTTTTCTATTGGTCAAGAATCGTGCTGGTGCCGTTGTGGAGTATCTTGAAGTAGAGTTCTGTCGGAAAATGGGCCACAGTCCATTTTGGTATGTGTTGCAGTTCTGAAATAAATTAAGAAAAACAGCAGAATACTTGCAAGACAAAGAATGTTGAATGATATTAATGTCCCTTGGTTTGTTTTGGTTAGTTGTTTAGTGAGGGTTGTTGGGTATTAGTATTTATTTAGGTTATGAGAACATATTTACAAGTAAAGTTTAGTGTTTTGAATTACATTACCTGTGTCGAGGCTCGGGATTGGGGTTCCTTTAAAGTGAACGGAGGGTCCTTGGGAACCAAGAATGGACCCTGTCTGGGGCTCCATCACTTTAATTCTTGGAGAACCAGAAACTCTTCCCATCCTTAGACTTCTATTCAGGTTCTTACTCTGGTGCCGTTGTAGAATATCTTGAAGTAAAATTCGGTCGAAAAATGTTGGGCCACAGTCCATTCTGGTATGTGTTGCAGTTCTGAAAATTTTCGAGAAAAACAGCAGAATACTTGCAAGACAAAGACTGTTGAATGATATTAATGTCCCTTGGGTTTTTTTGGTTAGTTGGTAAGTGGGTGTTGTTGGGTATTAGTATTTACTTATGGTTATGAACACATTTACAAGTCAAGTTTGGTGTTATGTATTACATTACCTGTGTCGGGGCTCGGGATTGGGGTTCCTTGAAATTGCACGGAGGGTCCTTGGGATCCAAGAATGGACCGTCTGGGGCTACATCATTTAAGTTCTTGGAGAACCAGGAACTCTTCCCATCCTTAGACTTTCATCCTCTTCCATACTTGGAGAGGAATATGGTGGAGCTTGGTGTTGATCGCTGTGAAGGCTACTTCGTGTAGTCGTTCATAATAGGAGGCCGTGGTCCGGAATGTAGAGATTACCACCTCACAATGAGCTGACGAGAGACTCAGAGACCGGTTTGGGGGCAATGTTTTGTGTTCGGAACTGGATCTGTCTTCAGTGTCAAAATTTTCTTTGACCCACATATTTTTGTGCAATATACAAACATCTTATTTCTTACTTTAATTTGATGAAAATAATTCTAAATAATATGATATGCTTTTTACTTATTATTAGGAAAAAGGGAACAATTGTAAGTCGAAGCTACAACCACAAAATGCATTGAAACATCAACACCCATACAGGTTTGAATGTCACATCTCGTTATTTTCTACATTTCTCTAATATATTACAAGCTTTTTGCTTGTCTTTGGCGTTCTTCTATATTAAAAACAATATATATATATATATATATATATATATATATATAATGTAAATCTTATGTAGACGATCAACTATAATGGTCTCAAACATTTTACTTTCCTCTGATTTATTTGAAATATATACCCAGATTCTTTCTCATGAAAACACACACATCCGCTTCGCTCCACCCACGTAGAGGGCCCAACGTTCGCAATTTTCAACACTTCCCTAATATATTTCAAGCTTTATGCTTGTTTTTGGTTAGCTTTTATATAAAAAACAACATATATATTATAAATCTTATTTATTTCTACAACTATTATGGTCTTGAACGTCTTACTTTCGTCTTATTTAATCGAAATATTATCTCGCTCAGTGTCTATACAGATGAAGTTCTGAAGTTGGTGAGCTGTGATTCGTTACATGACTAGAGGCAAAATATTGGCAAACGCAGATATTCGTATATTGAAAGTGTTTGCGATATGTTGGTCAGAATTTGCCTAGTCATTGCATCTTGGCAAGAGGTCTTGACATTACATGTAAACGCCTCAATTGAAGTCTGAAGATCAAGATTGAACTTGCTTTCAAGTCAGCAGGCATGCATACCATGCCTCTCTAAACTCTCACTCCTGCATTAATTCTTCTCAACCTTACTGCTAGTTCTTCTGTGTACATACTAAGTAAAATTGGTGACGGAATACATCCTTGCCTAACCCCTCTCCCACTCTTTACCCAATCTGTTTCTATATTCCCCTGTCTGTATTTACCTTTGGTATCAACATAAATACTCCTGACAAAGTTAACTATTTTTTTCATTCAACCCAACTTTATCTTAAACTCTGCAAAGCATTTATCTGTTAACTCCGCTGTAAGCTTTCTCTATAACTAGAAAACCTAAATACAATTTATGTCACGGGAAAGAATGGAGACCTAAGCACATCTTAAAAACAGACAGAGGTCACATGCCATACAAGGGGTATACGTGTGTGTGTGTGTGTGTGTGTGTGTGTGTGTGTGTGTGTGTGTGTGTGTGTGTGTGTGTGTGTGTGTGTGTGTGTGTGTGTGTGTGTGTCTTCCCTACCCCAACCGCTTAACTCTTTACATTACCACTCACCTTTCTACCACGTGTTTTTAGGTCCACCGCCGACACCTCCTAGCAGACACGCAACACGCGTTTGTTTACGTTTATCTCCAGCTCCAGCAACAATGGCCAACCTCTTCAGGACGACGGGCTTCTATTCGAGAAGAATTGTCGCTGCAGCAGTGTTATGTGCCCACTTTAATGACCTTAAAGAGGTTCTTGAAAAGAGGTTCTTGAAAGCACACTATATTCACAATTGTTTAGATTAACTGATATGTTGTTCTAATTTAAAGTCGCTTTTCTTTTTTATTTTACTTATTTGTAATCATTATTCTATTGCAACTTACGCAAGAAATAAAATTATTATGGCAAACTATTTTGTCTTCTCAACAATTTACATAAAATGTTATTTGACTTCGAATTTTGCTCCAGCATCTGATTCCTTCCCAAACTGCGCGGGCTGCAAAACTGCTCTGACAATCGAAGGAAATGTGCTGGAGGTCGGCGGTAACCGCCGATTTGTTGGAGATTGGAGAAAAATAGCCCAGTGCATAGACTACACCATACTTGACTGGACACTCGCGACAATCGTTGACAGATGATATTACATTTAGGCCCTATAGATTCCGCTGCTATGAGCGATGACAGATAATACTTCATATATCAGTTCATATTCTACTTAGGACATTGTATTTCATGTCTTTACAATCAGTAATGATTGCTGAACCATGGCTGAACCTAAAACAATATTTTACAATTTTTGCAAATAGGAAGTTAACATAAAGATTAAAAGTTTGAGTGAAAAATCGTGTGGGAGTTGTGTATAAAGCATATTGTTTATAGCAAAAATGTCTGGCAAATTCGTAATAATGTTGAATAATTTAAACATTAACTAGAAATATATAGAATACTTTTTAATGGATAGGTAATATATATAGTCAGAAATAAACGATATATGATAAAATAACTAGTATCCCTCTAGCGGCGGCATCACCAACCACTGAACAAAACAATGGAGACGTGCAGGTGAGAGGGAGAGTTAAAAATATTTAGAGACACCATTATTACCTTGTCTCTACCGCACGTACCGCCTACTACAGCACGGTACAGATACACGTACACAGCCGTGCCGCCAAGTAGGGTGGGAGCAACATAATGAAGGCATTAATAGAGGTAATTATGATGTGTTATTAGTAGCGTTTTGTTACGTCTGCTACATAGCCCAGCACAACATATTCTCATCACTTAACATTAAGCATCCCTCCTTCATCCTCCAACATAGCCCAGCACAACATACTCTCCCATCACTAAACACTAAGCATCCATCCTTCATCCTGCAACATAGCCCAGCACAACATGTTCTTATCACTAAACACTAAGCATCCATCCTTCATCCTGCAACATAGCCCAGCACAACATACTCTCCCATAACTAAACACTAAGCATCCATCCTTCATCCTGCAACATAGCCCAGCACAACATACTCCCATCACTAAAGCAGACGTACGACGTAGTAAAGTAAGCGCCGTTAGGAAGACTGGTATATATCACTATGGGAGTATTTTACTTCTAATAAACCCTTGCCACAGCATTTGCAACGGATAATGCCATCAGGAGTTGCTCTGAGTAGTCTGTTGTAAAGTGTTGTTGTTGTTGCTTGCCGCCAGTAGCCGAGGATATAGTTATCGTACTGGAAAAAATTAAGTGCGACACAAAATTTTTTTTTCTATACATTACATGGATTTGCCTATTGTTTGGTACATTCAAATGAAAGTATGTATCGGTATACGCCCATTGAGGTCAGTAGAAAATTACAAATTGCTTGCCTTGATACAAATATAAGCTGTTTTAAGAATATCATCTGAATTATGAATAAAGGCTCAAACGATGTCATATGCCGTCAGATCATGAGATTAATTGACTTAAATTTAAGACGCATTAATGTGCATCAATGCACCTGTGTAAGCTTGTAAAACTTACCCCAAAGAGTATTTATTTTTCGGCAAAAATTACAAAATCTGGCGCTGTCTGGTATCAAGATGCTGACTGCGAACAGGCAAATTGGCTGCCTTCCCCAATCCCACTCTCTCTCTCTCTCTCTCTCTCTCTCTCTCTCTCTCTCTCTCTCTCTCTCTCTCTCTCTCTCTCTCTCTCTCTCTCTCTCTCTCTTCCCCAATATAGGTTAGGTTAGGCTAGGTTAGGTTAGGTTACTTAACCTAACCTAACCTAGCCCACAAAGAGGGAGAGAAACGGGAGGTGGGTAAGAGGGAAGCAGAGAGGGAGGGATGGAGAGATAGGAGATAAATTATTGATGAATATAAATACTTGGGTATTGTTATGAATTCTAATGGTAATTTTAAAACTTGTCAGGAACAGCTTTGTCAACAAGGTAGAAGAGCGATGTATAGTTTGATTACTAAGTGTCGGAAATTTTTTTTATCTACCCATCGATTTGCAATTAGCCTGTTCGCAGTGAACATCTTGATACCAGACAGCGCCAGATTTTGTAATTTTTGCCGAAAAATAAATACTCTTTGAGGCAAGTTTTACAAGCTTACTTGAGGCAAGTTTTACAAGCTTACACAGGTGTATTATTGCACATTAATGCGTCTCAAATTTAAGTCAATTAATCTCATGATGTCTGACGGCATATGACATCGTTTGAGCCTCTATTCATAATTTCAGATTATATTCTTAAAACAATTTATATTTGTATCAAGGCAAGCAATTTGTCATTTTCTACTGACCTCAATGGGTTTATATCGATACATATTTCCATTTGAATGTACTAAACAATAGGCAAATCCATGTAATGTATAGAAAATAAAATTTTGTGTCGCACTTAATTTTTTCCAGTACGATAACTATATCCTTGGCTACTGGCAGCAAACCACAACAAACACTAGCAGGTTACTCAGAGCAACTCCTGATGGTATTGTCAGCTGCAAATGCTGTGGCAAGGGTTTATTAGAAGTAAAATGTCCCCATAGTGATAAATATCAGTCTTCCTAACGGCGCTTACTATATTACGTCGTACGTCTGGCAGCGGTTATATATATTTTTTTTCTTCACTGATCACCTTCGTAAATAGGACGTGACAGTGATTTCCAATATTTTTTAACACACTCAGATAAAATGTATAAGCCGAAATCAACATCCTTTTATTTTTACTGCTCATACTTACTGAAAAAATAATAATTACCTAATTGTAGCTTTATCTTATATTACAATTAACAAAGCCTTATCATGCACCAATACGTAAGAATAATAGCATTAAGGTTATGTTTTTAATTCTAAATACACATGTGCAGCAATTCATGTCGTATTTTTTCTGCACATCGGTTTCTAAATTAACTAAGACACCCCTTTGCCCGGAAAAGCGGAGAAAATAAAAAATTCTAGCGCTGATAGGTGTCTACGACCCTAGCTGCGAACAGGCTAATTAAGGCCTCTTCTATTTGTTCCCAATAATCTACTCCGGATTCTGCTCTGAATCCGAATCTGTTTTGGATTAATTGGGTGCAAATAGAACAGCAGAATCTGTTTTGGATTCGCTGGATCAAAACAATAAGAATGAGAGGCCAGTCGCTGCCCAGCCGTCACACTAGTCACTTCTCCGAGGAAGTGTTGAGAGTTACAACTTTCATTTCCTGATGCATTTAGGGTGACAGCGGCACCCCTAATTATCACCAACCTGCTTATTGTACAATAAAAAATCATTATATAACTAAATGTGTTATTGAAAACACCTTTAGATTCTTGAAAAGTAGATTCAAGTCTGATGAACCTCAAGGTTACTGCTTCACCTCTTTATTATAAATATACTATACATAGTGTACTCAACATATCTGTGAAGGTTTCTGGCGGTGCTCACCATTATTTACCTCGCAAAACTTCTTTGAAATTATAATAGGTTATGTTAGGTTGGTTAGGTTATGTCAAGTTATGGTGATGTTAAAGTTGTTAGGTTACGGCATAGACTACATCATACTTGACTGGACACTCGCGACAATCGCTGACAAACGATATTACATTTCAGTCCTATAGATTCCGCTGCTATGAGTGATGACAGATAATACTTCATATTATCAGTTCATATTCTACATTGTATTTCATGTCTTTACAATCAGTAATGATTGCTGAACCATGGCTGAACATAAAAAATTATTTTACAACTTTTGCAAATAGGAAATTATCATAAAGATTACAAGTTTGAGTGAAAAATCGTGTGGGAGTTGTGTATAAAGCATATTGTTTATAGCAAAAAAATCTGGCAAATTCGCAATAATTTCTGAAATAAAACATCACATATTGTGAAATAACCATTCCTGAATATGATTTGATTGTGATCAAATGTCATATAATCGTTATATCGGCTTGGGAATGAATTTTTCATAACAATTCGGGGCGCGAAAGGCAAAAGGCGAAAGAGGTCACAAGAAGAAGAAGAAGACCAAAACAATCCTTTACAAAGGTCAACAACATAAATAGTTCAATTCATTGGTCCCATGACGCTATTATAAGACTCATGGAAAATGTTCATGAGCAGAAGATGAAGAGAAGTGCTTCCTCCATAACGGCTTGTGTTGTTGTTATGATCAGCTGATTCCACAAGGTTAATTCTTCTACGTGTGTGACTAGACTGGTAGTCGTATCGCTGTAAATCCAGAAAAAACGGAAGCCAGGCTAGCGTTAGCAAAACCTAGTGTGACCGTAGCTTCATCAGCTTCTATTGTATACTCTGAATCATGCTTGAAATAAGATTTGAAACTATTTCCAAATATTTTGTTTGTTTTCTACGTTTTCACTGAGCATGGCAGGATAAAAGGAAAAGTACGTACGCCGGGAAAGTGATGTATGGTGATAAGATCATTGGAAAGAACATTGCTAGATAGAAGAGGAGGAGGAGGCAATGAAACCAACAAGCTGACTAGAGACCATCACCAATAAGGAATTACAATGGAGTTATTTTACACAGTCTCTGAGAAACGCTCTCTCGATGACACTCAGCAAACATCCTAAGTTGATTAGGAATGTTAAATTTTTTCTTCTTGATGTTATTTATGGGTATATGAAAGTATGAGTGAAGTATGAGTATGAGTGAACTGATTACGAGTGACTTAGAGTGTTGTGTTCAAGTTTTGGTTATATTTTACAATTACTCTCAACACTAAGGTGTTGTGTATCCTGCCATGCTCAGTGAAAACGTAGAAAACAAACAGAATATTTGCAAATAGTTTCAAATCTTATTTCAAGCATGCATGTATATTAGTATGGACTACATTGGCTATGTATGTATGCGTTTTCAGTTTAAAATTTCAATATTCCTGGAAATTATTGCAAATATGGTGTTTTTATTGGTGTCTTAGGATTTAATAATTGTCGCCCACCGATGACGTATGTTGACTAATTTGTTTTTGTTGCTCATAAACATATACTTCACATCACTCTGAGTTGTTTGCTTTTTGTTTGAGGTTTCTATGATGATTTTAAGTATTTTATTCAAATAAAACAAAAACAAAAATCGCCTCAGGACACATTTACGAAAGACACGATTTCAAGTGCACAATCACGTATGGTGTATTCTATGGTATTGCATATTAATATAAACTACATGAGCTATGCATGTAAGTGTTTGAAATTGATTGAAATTCCAATATTCTTGGAAATTATTGCAAATTTGGTGTTTTTTATTGGTGTCAGGATTTAATAATTGTCGCCCACCGATGACGTATGTTGACTAATTTGTTTTTGTTGCTCATAAACATATTCTTCACATCACTCTGAGGTGTTTGCTTTTTGTTTGAGGTTTCTATGATGATTTTAAGTATTTTATTTAAATAAAACAAACAAAAAATCGCCTCAGGACACATTTGCGAAAGACCCGATTTCGAGTGCACAGTCACGTATGGTGTATTCTATGGTATTGCATATTAATATAGACTACATAGGCTATGCATGTAAGTGTTTTCAGATTGAAATTCCAATATTCCTGGAAATTATTGCAAATTTTGTGTTTTTCTTGGTTTCTTAGGATTTAATAATTGTCGCCCACTGATTACGTACGTTGACTAATTTGTTTTTATTGCTCATAAACATATTCTATACATCACTCTGAAGTGTTTGCTTTTTATTTGAGGTTCCTATCTTATTTCTAAGTATTTTATTTGATTTTTCTAAAAATCTGCTGTAGGACCGGTTTGCAAAAGGTCAGATTTCGAGTGTCCAGTCAAGTATAGTGTAGTCTATGGCTACGGTTATACATATTTTTGTACCTACACTAACATTTATGCAGAATTTTTGTACCATTTAATCTCTTTCACGTACAACTAAGTTGTTTTCTTGGGAGTATATATATCAAAATTCAAAGAAAATAAATAATCCGGTTAGAGGCTGCTGTTATATCTCCTTTGTTTCTGGTATTCATCACCATTATTATACAATTTTAAGCCTACAGTAGTATTTCTGAAACATTTTTCTACCACTTAATATCTTTCGTATATATACACTGTTTTTATTGGAGGTATATATTAATAATAGATTCCGAGAAGAGGCTGCTGTTATATATCTCCTTTGTTTTAGATATTCATCACCACTATTATACAATTCTGTGCCTACAGTAACATTTCTACAACATTTATCTACCGCTTACTATCTTTTTCGTATATATACACTGTTTTATTGGAGGTATATATCAATATTAACTTCTGAGAAGAGGCTGGCTCAGGCTGGTGCAAAAAACCCGCGAACAAGTGTCGTCTGCTATAACCCACCTCCCAAATCAGATTCGACGGATTCAGGAATCTGTTACAGATCACGGGTTAAGATGGTAAATAGAACACGATTTCGCGGCTAAGCCCCGCCCAGAGCAGCCAAGCCCCGCCCAGATTCAGTGATCTGAAACGGATTCACGCAAATAGAAGGCCTTTAGAATTGTTTGATGCGATGGTGTTACCCTCGGTGTCACACTGGCCGCGCAGCAGCCAGTGTGCATATTTCTGAAATTTTCATCACATTCCCAGACGCCCCGCTCTCGTCAGTGACGTAGGCAGACTCTGACTCGTGATTTGCTGGCTTACTCTTGGCTCTCCACGCCATCCCTACCCCCTCCTTTCTCTCCGGCTCTCTTCTCTTCTCTCCCGCTCGCCACCCAACCACTTCTTCTTCTTCTTGTGACCTCTCGCTTTTTATAGCTTCGTAGATCCTCTTTTCCTTCACTGTTCTGCTCCTGATATATATTATGTCCGTTTTCCCCACGCCTGTGTCAGGAACTCCTTAGCCGCTCTTATGATTTTCTCTCCCTCCTTCTCTCCCCTGTACAGGCCCAGCACTGTAAGGATTCCTCCGTCCTCCTCCTCCTCCTCCAGTCTTCTACACCACTCCTCTCTTCCTAACACTGCCATTATGGATCCTATCAACTTGTCTCTCTCCTCATCGTACCTGCCACACTCTACTAAGAAGTGTCCTATGGTCACCCTGACTCCTCTGCAGCTGCTACAGTCCTGGTCTAACCCATCCCTGTTCCTCGCATTCACCTCAAGTGTGCCTGTCCTAGCCTTTACTAGTAGCCTGCTGCCCCAATCTCCTATATGCCATTTAAGTGCCTCAGGCCTCTCCTTACATCTATACCATTTCAGTGTGGACTTAACTTCCATTCCTGCCTGCCATCTAGCTAATCCACCCTCTTCTATCCTTTTCTTTACCTCTCTGGGCTCCATCCTATGCCAGTCCTCTTCCAAATTCTCCCTTCTTATCCATCTATTCGTTTCTTTCTTCCATGATGACCTGCCATTATTTTCCCTCAGTACCTGCTTTACCCACCTATCCTCATCAAGTCCTTCCATCTTCTTTACGAAGTTTAATTTCCCTTTAACTATCCTCTCCCTGAAGGTACTCCAGCCCATCTCTCCTCTAATGGCTTCTATTGCTGTACTGCGTGGAGCACCCAACCGCCACCTATCTATTCTATTCTGACTCCTCTCCAGCTTTGCTAAGTCTCCCTTCCGATAATAGGTAATCTCAGACCCATATAAACAGTACGGCACAGCCATCCCCTTCCATAGACTCCTTCCTACTTATTAATTGATCTACCACCTGCATTAATTATGATTCCTGTCATCTTCCTGGCCTTCCTCTCATTAATCTTCATCTGTTTCTCTCCTTCTATTCCTTCTTTACTCACTTCTAACCCTAGGTAAGTGTACCTATCCACCATCTCCAGTATCCAGTTTCTTAAAACCCACTGTCCCTCCTCCTGGCTATTAAACTCCATCACCTTGCATTTCCTATCACTGTACCTAATATTCCACTTTCGCCCATATATATTGGCTACCTGCAACAGCTCTTCCATGTCCTCCTTGCTCTCTGCCATTAACACTATGTCATCAGCATACGCTAGGCAACCTAATCTCCTATCCCCAACTCTGACTCCCTTCCCTGTCATCCTAATCCTCACTATCAATTCCTCTATGTATATATTAAATAATGTTGGGGAGATCACACATCCCTGACGTACTTCTATATTGTTTCTCAGCCATCCAGTGCCAATATCACCTAACGTAAACCTCACCTCGTTATCCTCATACAGCTTTCTAATCACCTGCACTACCTTCCTATCTACCCCTCTGTGTGTCAGTAATGTCAATAATTTGCTCCTATCTACCCTGTCATATGCCTTTTCCAAGTCTAAGAATACTAAGTACAGCTCTCTTCCTAACATTTATTCTTCTCTATGACCTCCTTCATCACTAGCACATTTTCTAGACTACCTCTCCCCTTCCTAAAAACCACTTTGTTCCTCTCCGAGCACTCTACTCTCTTCTATCCATGTCCTCAGCTTATCATTTATCACCCATCCAAATGTCTTAGCCAGGGTGTTCATTATTGCAATGGCTCTGTAATTAGCTATGTCCTGCCTTGACTTACCCCCTCTCTTGTGTACTAGTGTAACCCTACTTCTGTTCCAATCCTGAGGCACCTCCCCTTCCTCCAGTATCTTCCTGAACAGCCCAGCTACTGCCTATCTTAGTGCCTCCCCTCCATACTTTATAAATTGTCCTAAGATTCCATCCGTCCCACCTGCTTCTCCTATCTTAATAGCTCTTACTGCTGCTTCTATGTCCTCCGTTATTTCTATGCTCCGCCTATTGATTTTTCCCTTCACCATGCTTACTATCTCCTCCATCACCCTCGTAGTCTCCGTTCCACCTATCCTCTCCAAACCGTTTCCTCCTCCCTCCACCAGCACCAGATCCTCAGGAATTAATTGGCTGAGGCATAGACTACACCATACTTGATTGGACACTCGAAATCTGACCTTTTGCAAACAGGCCCTACGACAGATTTTTAGAAAAATCAAATAAAATACTTAGAAATAAGATAGAAACTTCAAATAAAAAGCAAACACTTCAGAGTGATGTAGAGAATATGTTTATGAGCAACAAAAACAAATTAGTCAACGTACGTCATCAGTGGGCGACAATTATTAAATCCTAAGAAACCAAGAAAAACACAAAATTTGCAATAATTTCCAGGAATATTGGAATTTCAATCTGAAAACACTTACATGCATAGCCCATGTAGTCTATATTAATATGCAATACCATAGAATACACCATACGTGACTGTGCACTCGAAATCGGGTCTTTCGCAAATGTGTCCTGAGGCGATTTTTTGTTTGTTTTATTTGAATAAAATACTTAAAATCATCATAGAAACCTCAAACAAAAAGCAAACACCTCAGAGTGATGTGAAGAATATGTTTATGAGTAACAAAAACAAATTAGTCAACATACGTCATCGGTGGGAGACAATTATTAAATCCTGACACCAATAAAAACACCAAATTTGCAATAATTTCCAGGAATATTGGAATTTCAATCTGAAAACACTTACATGCATAGCCCATGTAGTTTATATTAATATGCAATACCATAGAATATACCATACGTGACTGTGCACTCGAAATCGGGTCTTTCGTAAATGTGTCCTGAGGCGATTTTTTGTTTGTTTTATTTGAATAAAATACTTAAAATCATCATAGAAACCTCAAACAAAAAGCCAACAACTCAAAGTGATGTGAAGAATATGTTTATGAGCAATAAAAACAAATTAGTCAACATACGTCATCGGTGGGCGACAATTATTAAATCCTAAGACACCAATGAAAACACCATATTTGCAATAATTTCCAGAAATATTGAAATTTTAAACTGAAAACGCATACATACATAGCCAATGTAGTCCATACTAATATACAGGCATGCTTGAAATAAGATTTGAAACTATTTGCAAATATTCTGTTTGTTTTCTACGTTTTCACTGAGCATGGCAGGATACACAACACCTTAGTGTTGAGAGTAATTGTAAAATATAACCAAAACTTGAACACAACACCGTAAGTCACTCGTAATCAATTCACTCATACTCATACTTCACTCATACTTTCATATACCCATAAATAACATCAAGAAGAAAAAATTTAACATTCCTAATCAACTTACGATGTTTGCTGAGTGTCATCGAGAGCGTTTCTCAGAGACTGTGTAAAATAACTCCATTGTAATTCCTTATTGGTGATGATCTCTAGTCAGCTTGTTGGTTTCATTGCCTCCTCCTCCTCTTCTATCTAGCAATGTTCTTTCCAATGATCTTATCACCATACATCACTTTCCAGGCGTACGTACTTTTCTTTTTATCCTGCCATGCTCAGTGAAAACGTAGAAAACAAACAAAATATTTGGAAATAGTTTCAAATCTTATTTCATGCATGATTCAGAGTATACAATAGAAGCTGATGTAGAGAGTTAAGGGTGCTAACGCTAGCCTGGTTCCGTTTTCCCTGGATTTACAGCGATACGACTACTAGTCTGGTCACACTAACTTTGTGGAATCAGCTGTTCATAACAACAGCACAAGCCGTTATGGAGGAAGCACTTCTCTTCTTCTTCTGCTCATGAACATTTTCCATGAGACTTATAATAGAGTCATGGGACCAATGAATTGAACTATTTATGTTGTTGGCCTTTGTGTTAAAGTTTGTTTTGGTCTTCTTCTTCTTCTTGTGACCTCTTGATCATGTCATGCGAGAAGTAAATGCTATATTTGCATCGAATTAAAATTTATATTTGGGTGTTTTCTTGTATTGTCGTCTATCCTATTTTTCTCATACTCATAAAACGTCATTGAAAAAAAAAGTGCAATATATTTTTTGTTGCATATATACTGAATAAACGATAGTTTCTCAGTACGGACGTCTCGCCGTCACACGTTCAGTTACGCGCCACGAATTGTTGTGAAAAATTCATTCCCAAGCCGATATAACGATAATATGACATTTGATGACAATCAAATCATATTCAGGAATGGTGATTTCACAATATGTGATGTTTTATTTCTGAAATTATTGCGAATTTGCCAGAAATTTTTGCTATAAACAATATGCTTTATACACAACTCCCACACGATTTTTCACTCAAACTTGTAATCTTTATGTTAATTTCCTATTTGCAAAAGCTGTAAAATCATTTTTTAGGTTCAGCCATGGTTCAGCAATCATTACTGATTGTAAAGTCATGAAATACAATGTCCTAAGTAGAACATGAACTGATATATGAAGTATCATCTGTCATCACTCATAGCAGCGGAATCTATAGGACCGAAATGTAAATCGTCTGCTTACTATCAAGCACCTTCTCCCAGGAGTGTTGCCCCACTCCCATCCACGTCCCTGGCCTCTCCCTGCCATGGTTCCCTCGCTCCCTCGGGCCACTGTTCTCCTGCTCCTTCCTATTGTAATCCTCCTGTTCCCTCCTAGTCCTTTCCTTCCTCACCTTGCTATCACGCCCTTTTTCCCGGCTCTCTTTCAGCCCGGTCCTGTCGTTGCTTGGGGCGTGTCGACCTGTCCTCCCTGTCAAGGTTGTCCTCCCTCACCCCTTCCTGCTCTTTCCTCCCAGCCTTCTCACTGTATGTGTGGTCCTGCTGTACCTTCAGCGAGTCCAGCGGTCCACCTGCCTCCCTGCTGGGTCCGGGTTCTCCGTCCTCGCTGCTTTGGCCCTCCACCCTCGTAGAGGGGACGGACCCGGCCCCGTTCCCTGTGGTGACCTCCTCCTTACCCTCCACAGGCTCCTCCATGTCGGATCCTCCGACCTCACTCCTCACAGTCAGGGCCTCCCAGTCCCCCTCCTCCACCCTCGTGACACACTCATCGCAGAGGAACAGTAGGTTCCTACACTATAGAACCTTATAGCTGACGCTCTGCAGGCCAACACACTTCAGGTGGTACCAGTCATCACACTTCTGGCAAGCTACCGCCCACTGTTTCACCTCCTGCCTACACTTGTTGCAGTCGCTACTGAACATTTCTACTTCCAGCCCAGAATACTCTACCAATCTATAAAAGTTTCCTCGTAATAATCACTGTAAACACAAGCCACGCCGGTGTTTTGACTCATCCCCTGCTTCTTTCACATCCTCTGCTTTTTGTCTCCCGTGCATACACTGCCTCCCTCCCACCCCTCTGTTTTCTCTCCCTCTCTGTCTTCCCCCTCTCTCCCATCCCCCTCTTTACTCCCTCTCCATCCACCTTTTTTTCTCTCCCTCTCTGTCTTCCCACTCCCTCCCGCCCCTTCTTTACTCTTCCTCCCATACCCCTTTCGTGTGAGATATAAAACATTTGAACCAGTTACAAATGATAACAAAATAGTAAGAGAGAGAGAGAGAAAGAGAGAGAGAGAGAGAGAGAGAGAGAGAGAGAGAGAGAGAGAGAGAGAGAGAGAGAGAGAGAGAGAGAGAGAGAGAGAGAGAGAGAGAGAGAGAGAGAGAGAGAGAGAGAGAAAAAAAAAATTCAAGGTCACACACACACACACACCGCACAATAGACATACACACGCACACACACACACACCCAAAGATTGGTCACTATGAGCTCTGAGCTCTTTCCATAGGGGGACGGCCGGCTGTCTCGAGAGAGACCAGCAGCAGACTGTGACAGTGAACACACACACACACACACACACACACACACACACACACACACACACACACACACCTTATCGGGCTATTTTAATAACTAATTATTTTTCTATCACTATTTGTTACATACCGTAGGAATCAGCAAAGTTTGCAGAACTCGAATCAGTGATTGAAAAGAATAGACATGTAAAACTAAGGTAGTTACAGTGATTTTAATTAGTTTAATTAGAAAAATTTGTATGCACTATCTTCTTTTCCTTAGATTATCGTATTATAGGCACATTCACACTGCAATCAATTTATGCTCATGATGTGCATCAATGTATAACAATGACGTTGGTAGGCTCAGTTTTTCTTAGTGATTTCTGGTAGGATTATGATATTGGATAAGGTTACAACATTTGGGGCCGTATCTCCAGTCATTTCGTACAAACCGTCGCGCCGGCCCTCGCGATATTGTTAGTCGTCGTAATATACGCACAATATTGGAACCGCCGGGTAAATTCGCCGGGCTGCTACCCCCACCCGAGGCTTGAGAACATAAGAACATAAGAAATGAGGAGACTGCAAGAGCCCAGTTAATGACCTACACGAGGCATTTCCTTGTCCCTCTCCCTTGGAATAATCCAATATTTAGCCATCCTACCTGTCATCCCTACCCATACTATCATCCAACCGTCTTTTAAAGCTACCTATTGACTCAGCACTTACTACGTGTCTATCCAGCCTATTCCAATCGTTCACAACTTTGTTAGTTAACCAATATCTACCTATGTCTGTCCTGAATCTAAGTTTTTCTAGCTTGTACCCATTTCCACGTGTCCTATCCTGACTACTAATTTCTAAAACCTGATCAATGTTTCTCTTATTAATTCCTTTTACTCATTTGAAAACCTCAATCATATCCTCTCTTGCCCTCCTTCTCTCTAGGGAGTGGAGATTAAGACGTTTTAACCTATCTTTGTAGGGTAAATTTCTCAGCCCCTGAATCATATTGGTCATTCTTCTCTGAACTGCCTCCAAGGAGCCTATATCCTTTCTATAATAAGGGGACCAAAATTGAGCTGCATAATCTAGGTAGGGTCTAACTAACGCTAAATACAACCTCAGAATGACTTCAGAACTCCTATTTGTCACACACCTACTAATAAATCCCAATATCTTGTTGGCCCTATTTCTAGCTATAATACACTGTTCCCTGGGGCGCAAGTCACTACTTATTTGAACTCCTAAGTCCCTCACACTATATAACCTTCCTAAGGTAGTGTCATTTAATGTGTAGTCTACAGACCTATTTCCTTTACCTACGCTCATAATACTACACTTATTAACATTAAACTGCATCTGCCATTTCTCTGACCACTCGTACAGCCTATTTAATTCATCCTGCAACATCCTAGCATCGTCTAAATTCTTTACCTGTCTTCCTATCTTTGTGTCATTGGCAAATTTACTGATATCACTGTTTATTCCTGTCTCTAAGTCATTTATATAAATTATGAATAATAACGGTCCTGATACTGATCCCTGTGGTACCCCACTAATAACATTACCCCATTCTGATTTCTTCCCATTGATCTGTACCCTCTGTTCCCTATTAGTAAACCATCCCCTAATCCACTCTAGTAGCTTCCCACCTATGCCGTGAGCCTTAACTTTACTTAACAGTCTCCTATGGGGTACTCTGTCAAAGGCTTTACTGAAGTCCAAATAAACTATATCATACTCGTCCCCCTTATCTATTGTTTCAAATACTTTCCTATAGAAGGATAATAAATTTGTCAGGCATGACTTCCCCTTGCTAAAACCATGTTGACTATGTCTAATTAGCTTGTGTTCATCTAAATGTTTCATAATTGTCCTTGCTATGATAGCTTCTAACATCTTGCCTACCACTGATATTAAACTAATTAGGCGGTAGTTACTACTTTCTGTCTTATCTCCTTTCTTGAATATAGGAACTACATTTGCCTGCCTCCATAGCCTAGGTACTACTCCTGTGTCTAGTGATTCTCTAAAAATCATCGCAATAGGTTCAATGAGTTCTTCTCTACATTCCCTAAGAATCCTTGGAAAAATGTCGTCCGGCCCTGGAGATTTAGTCTTTTTAAGTCTATCTATTTCCTTGCTAACTACTTCCCTACTTATGGCTATTTCGCTTAATTTATCATTCTCTTGTCCCCTAAAGATCTGTACTGGCTCCAGTTCCCTACCCGACTCTTCTTGAGAAAATACGGACAAGAAGTATTTATTTAATTCCTTACTAATTTTCTCACCATTTTCTATCAAGCTGCCATCCATTCATTTAGCCTTGTACAACTGATAGATCCCTTTGGATCCTTCTGGGCATCTCTAGCTATCCTAACCTCATAATTCCTCTTTGCAGTCCTAATAGCCTTTTTAACTTTCCTAGCTAGGTCATTATACTGTCCTACTACCTGTACTTCACCTCTTTTAATTCTCCTATAGTTTTCCCTTTTTATTTCAATTTCCCTTCTAATGTTGCTATTCATCCATTTTGGATAATTTTTATTTGACCTAATCCTCCTCTTAGGTATATACTGTTCCTGTCCTGTATGAATTTCCCTTACCATATTATTATAATGCAATTCTACCTCAATCTTTTGATCCTTCTCTCTGCCTAATCCTATACCCTCCCAATTAGCCTGTTCGCAGCTAGGGTCGTAGACACCTATCAGCGCTAGAATTTTTAATTTTCTCCGCTTCACCGGGGCAAAGGGGTGACTTAGTTAATTTAGAAGCCGATCTGCAGAAAAAATACATGAATTACTGCACATGTGTATTTAAAATTAAAAACATAACCTTAATGTTATTATTCTTACTTACTGGTGCATGATAAGACTTTGTTAATTGTATTATAAGATAAAGCTACAATTAGGTAATTATTATTTTTTCAGTAAGTATGAGCAGTAAAAATAAAAGGATGTTGATTTCGGCTTGTACATTTTATCTGAGTGTGTTAAAAAATATTGGAAATCACTGTCACGTCTTATATACGAAGGTGATCAGTGAAGAAAACAAAAAACAGCACCGCTGCCAGACGTACGACGTAGTATACTAAGCGCCGTTAAAAAGACTGGTATTTATCACTATGGAGACATTTTACTTCTAATAAACCCTTGCCACAGCATTTGCAGCTGACAATGCCATTAGGAATTGCTCTGAGTAGCCTGCTAGTGTTTGTTGTGGTTTGCTGCCAGTAGCCGAGGATGTAGTTGTCGTACTGGAAAAAATTAAGTCTGCGACACAAAATTATATTTTCTATACATTACATGGATTTGCCTATTGTTTGGTACATTCAAATGAAAGTATGTATCGGTATATACCCATTGAGGTCAGTAGAAAATGACAAATTGCTTGCCTTGATACAAATATAAGCTGTCTTAAGAATATCATATGAAATTATGAATAGAGGCTTAAATGATGTCATATGCCGTCGGACATCATGAGCTTAATAGACTTAAATTTCATACGCATTAATGTGCAATAATACACCTGTGTAAGCTTGTACAACTTGCCCCAAAAAGTATTTCTTTTTCGGCAAAAATTACAAAATCTGGCGCTGTCTGGTATCAAAATGCTCACTGCGAACAGGCTAATGTATACCCTGGAAATAATGTCTGAGGCCCTGGTAATTTCCTTTTCTAAAATCTGGTACTAAAGCAGTGTTCTGTTCTACCTGCCTCTGCATTAATTTTGAATCTAATTTCGTGGTGGTCACTAACATCAAATCTCGCTCCTATCTCAACCTGACTGACTAAAGTTTCATTATTTGTTAAGACCAGATCTAAAATATTTCTCTGTCGTGTTGGTTCCCTTACAAGTTGTGTGAAAAAACCATCTTGGACGACATTTAAGAATTCCTCCGAGCACCTGTCTCCTGTCATACTATCCCAGTCTATTCTCCTATAATTAAAGTCCCCCATAATGCACACATTATTATACCTAGATGCCCTTGTAAGCTCTTGCATCAGGGGTGCACTAGCTGCTTCGTCTAAATCCGGAGGCCTATATATAATGCCTACAACTAACTTTTTCCCTCCTATAATAATATCAATCCATAATGATAATGATTACGTATTCCTATCTGTTTTTATTGTGGTATTGACATAGCTATTTAATGTGTTTCTAACGTACAGTGCCACACCTCCCCCTCTCCTACCTACTCTATTCCTGTGGAAAAAAAGTGTACCCATCTATTCCTACATCAAGTAAGAAATGTTTGCCTGTAATGTCTAACCAAGTTTTTGTAATACCTATAATATCTAACTCTTCAACACATGCGATACCTCTAAGTGTATCTATCTTATTTATTACACTTCTACTGTTTGTATAAAAGACACTAAGTTCATGCACCTTCCTCTCTTTACACCGTCCTTTGTCACTATTACCCTTACCTCTATCAATATTTAGTTTCCCTGACTGGACTCCCAAACTGCTCTCTCAAGACACTCACTAAGCTCCTGCACACCCTTCCTACTGAAGTGTACTCTATCCCTGGCAAACAGCTTCTGTCTCCCATAGAACCTGCTCCACTCATCCATAAAACCCACCCCATCCTCCTCACACATCCTCATCAACTTCTCGTTGAGGCCAAGGGCATGTGAGAGCCACCAGCCTGTAACCCCCTGTCTAGGGAGCACTCCTGACACTATACACCTTCTACCACTCTCCCTTATTTCCCTCAGAAGCTCCCTATACCTAACCACTAGCTCCTCTGACCTTACCCTGCCTAGATCGTTCACGCCCACGTGAACCACCACTAACGCCTCTTTCCCTGTCCCCTCCACTACCTTCTTGTATCTCTCTACCACGTCCTGTACTCCGGCCCCAGGAAGACAACGTCATCCTCCTTGCCCTGTCGGCTTCACAAAAGGTCTTATCTAAATATCTAATTTTGGAGTCACCCAGAACTAACACTTCCTGCGACCCTTCTAACCTTTCCCTGTCCTTCCTCACCTTCCCACCCTCCTTCCTCTCTTTCTCATCTAACTTCCTCCTCTCTATCTTCGCCTTGGGTGTCCTGTCCCTTCACCTGCTCCTACTTCTATCACTACCTCTTCCTCCTCCTGTGTAACTAACAAGCCAAACTTGTTGCTAAACTCTATCTGACCCATGGGAGGAAATTCCACCTCACACAAAAGAGGGTTCACGCTCCCTTTCCCTTCCCTACCCACAACCCTCCAACTATCCCCCCCTTGTCTCTGACCTGACTTTTGTCCCTGATCTGACGCTCGTGACCTCACCTCTAGTAACTGTTGTCTCGTCTGTGCCAACAAAACTTTCACCTCCTTAACCTCTTCCTCTAAAGCTACATTCGCTCACTGTCCTTCCTATCTCTTCTATCTCTCCTGGCATAGTTTCACCCATTTCTCTGCAGTAAGCTATCCAATCTGCATTCTTTATATCCCACTTTTCTTTCCAGGATTCCTTCTTATCTCCTGTGCTTTTCCTTGTCTTCCCGTATGTGATCCCTATTAGGATGTGGTCTGAAAAGCCTATTGCTTCATTTTTCCATATTCTGCAACCCTGCTTCTCTACCTGATCATTTACCAGCACATAATCTATTGCAGACTCATTTCTCCTATCTCTCCAGGTCACCGGGTCTTCTAACTCCCAGCTCTTGATCCTTAGCTCCGTATCCTCAACAAACTCTAATATCATCTGTCCGTTTCTGTTAACGACTTCCTCCATTAGCCCTATATGCCCATTCAAGTCCCCCATTACTACCCATCTATTCCTCCCTATCTTTTCCTTAATGCTTTTCAATGTCTCATACAGCTTATTAGCTTCGTAGTTAATACGGCTCTCAACTCCCATATATACCACAGTCACCCACCAATCAGTCTCCTGTTCCCTAACCTTTACTGTTATTATATCACCCTTATTATACCCCAGTCCACTGTCCAACTCCCTAGTTAACTTGACCACCTCTATGCTCCTACCCTTCTTTTCCCTCATAATTACCCCCACCCCTCCACCTTTCTTCTCTCCAGCTTGCCTACCTCTACCGATTACTACCCAGTCCCCTTCACTCCACCCAACGTTATCATGCCACCCAGTCTCACCTACTCCTATCACATCATACTCCCTCCCTTCTTCTTCATATGAGGTTTGCAATAATGCTGTTTAGGAACTATAACTTATACAGTAATAATTTACAACAATTAAATAAGTTTCACTGAAAAAGAGAAGAAAACTGTCATCGACTAACAGACATATGTGTATATATATATATATATATATATATATATATATATATATATATATATATATATATATATATATATATATATATATATATATATATATGAAATAAAAACACTTAACTCATATTTTACCCATCTTCGTTGGAAGTTCTTGTTGAACACAGCCATCTGTAAGAAAACAACAATAATATAAACTAATCACAGAATGTACATTTACAAAAATAATATACACTAATATTTTTTTTAATCAATCTGACACAAAAAAAAATTTGCATTAAGGAATTTCCTTGAACGCAAAAAAAAAAAAACATAAATAAATAAATTTAAGGCAGGTTTCCCTGATAAGTATAGGAACTTGTAATGGACTGAAAGATGATAGTGACAAGTTTTTATGTCAGTTGTACAACTGACAAAAACCGTACATCTATAGATACGGTGACACGAGTGTAGCTCAGACCCTGTAGACCACAACTAGGTAAATACAACTATAGGTAATACATGCACACACAAATGGCAAAGGATGTGTGTGCAGATGGTCCCCTTGTACGTCCAAAGCTTGAAATGATCGGTGTGCCAGGTGTGGAGATGATAGTAAATTGTTTTTAGTACGGAGTCTCGATAACTTACCTGGGGGAATTGGAGTCCTTTGCGGCCATTCCATTTTGACTCAAAATGTTCCCCGCAGATGACTTGTCTCTGCTTTTCATAGACGATATTCAGTGTTTTGAGCCACTGCATTCGTCTGCAATTAATGCTCATTTTAGAATTATAACCAATCAGACATAGATGTATGCAGAGTATTACATTGCTGGGATATGTACTACATGCAGCCTGAAAATATGTAACTGTAATAATAAACCTATTATTTCAAACTAGATAAATGCATTGTACTCAGAGGTCAAATATTTTCGTGAACTTTTTATTGAACTAATAGCTGTTCCGCAACGATATAGCACTTAAATATTTGTATATAGCTTCGTGGTAACATATAACAGTTTTCCTCAAACAAATTGTAGTTTTACATTCAGTCAGAAGGTCATAAAATGTTGGTTGAAAATTTTATATTCAAATCTGGGTGATCTTAAAAATGTTCATCTTATTTTAAGTCTTATTTTACGATTCATACATTTTCAACTCATTTTACATATCACTACCCATTCTTGCATACCTTCTGGCATCCTTGGGAAACACATGAAGCCTCAATTGGGGGTGAGTCTTCTTATTTTTGCCACAAACACAGCAAGATCTCCAGTCAGGCCTTGGCGACATTTTGAATTTGAAGGCAACTGTGGTGGGGCGGCCGTAGCTCCGCCCACCCAAGGTTTGTTTTGATTGACGGCAGCGCCATCTGAAAGGATACAGCTGCAAAAAAACCTTCCTCGACAATCTGCATTGGATTAGCATATCCTTCTGTAAATGATCCTTGGTATGAAGGGTGAGTCAGTCACCCACTGACACTGGAAGCAGACGGACGCGCTACTGTAGCTTCTAGCTGGACACCGGACTCGTTTTAGCAGTAAGTATGCAACATTTGGTTATTGTAATGTCTGATTTATAAGATTTTAGGAACATTTCAGTACTAAATTCATATAAAACTCCCTGTAGAAACTGAGCGTAAAACGGTGGATGATGAAACTTTAGTAGCGGTCATTATTTGATCATGGCTACCATCACCACTGTTATGTATTTAAAAATGACCGTGCGAATTTAACAAATAGATACATATCACGGTCATGGTCTAACCAAGTTAGTTAGACCATGATTGATGACCACGGTCACCTCAAAACATGGAATCCGTTAATTCAAAATTCGAATCTAGCTACCTACTCCTCATCACACACACACACACACATGGGTAATAAAGTAGGATAGTTTGCAACTTATCAATGTTGTTATATGTTAACTTGGTGCAGTCTAAGTATTTTCTGGTTGTCTTCATCCAGTTAAAGTATTCACATTTGATTCTTCTCAGGATTTCCTTTAATAATTGGTAGACAACACTCTTCCAGTATGTCTTGTCTATAATGATTTTGTGGCAGCCTTTTGCTATTATTGAGTAGGTCAGGTTTGCCAAGCTTTGTGCCTTCATAATCATGTTATTCTTCTGTTCCTTAAATATATCCCCCTTGTCTGTTATTATAACACCTAGATACTTAATATTGTTAGTCACACGGATTCCCTCAATGTTCTCTGGTTTGTGTTCTGTGTTGTGTATGATTATTTGGCTTTTTTCTTTATTTATTTCCATGCCATATTCCTTGCTTATTTCATCAGTGTTTTGATGTTATCAGAAGCTTCTTGTAACGCTATTATAAGTCTCATGGAAAATGTTCATAAGCAGAAGAAGAAAAGTGCTTCCTCCATAACGGCTTGTTTTGTTGTTATGATCAGTTGATTCCGCAAGGCGAGTGGTTCTACTTGTGAGTGTGATCAGATTGCTATTCGTATCGCCGTCAAGCCAGGGAAAACGGAAGTCATACCTAGTGTGACCGTAGCTTAAGGTGATGTTCATGCCTCTAGTAGTAAAACCATTCCTTGAAGAATTAAATAAATGAGTTTAAAGATAGTTGTGGAACCTGTACAGCCCTGTCTGATCCCATTTGCTACCTTCATTTCTGTGGTTAGGTCTTCAGTGATGCTGAGTTTTGTTATGTCATCTTGGTAGGTGTTAGCGAATGCAGTGATGATTAGTGGATGTATTTTGTATTTAATCAAGGCCTCTACTATTTTAGCTCTCTTCACTGAATCAAACGCCTTTGAGAAGTCAATAGATGTGATAATTAACGTTTTGTTTTCCCTGTAACTCATTTCTACACAATATTGAAGTATGAAGATGTTGTCTTCTATTCTTGCTCCTGAAGTGAAACCAGCTTGTACTATTTTTTGTTCTTCATTAATCCTAAGATGGTCTTAAATTTTGTTTCAGATCACAGCCATGAATATTTTATGTATGTAATTTGTTAGTGCAATTGGGCGGAGGTCCTTTGCTGTTGGTTTGGCTTTCTTAGGTATCATTATGGTATGTGATCTTCTCCATTCTTGTGGTATGTTTCCACTTTCCAGTACATTATTTAAGCATCTTGTATATACATACATACATACATATTTGATATGTTTAAATGCCATTATCTTGCTGTGTGAGTGCATACACACATGCATTAGGTTTTTTTTTTTTTTACATCCTTCGAACGAATAGATGCTACAGACTAGTAGGTAATATAACTATAGGAATTAATCTATTAATTTATAAATTTAATTGTACTTCTGAATTATTCTTTTTTTTCGGTTGTTTTTTAATTTTATTTGTATAATTTTTTGTTCACTTGTAATGTGCTAACATTCACATTTTATTTCAGGTTTTTTGGTTGTGACAACCATAAGGACACATTCCTGCAGATCTTTGTTGGTTTGGCCAGGAAGTTCCCAGAGTTTGAGGTGACACAGTGCTGTAATGGACACAATGTAATCACCAAGATTCTCCCCGTCGTGGATGGCAACCTTTTCAATGGTTTTGGCTCCAACTTGTGCAGGGACACAAACTCTGATGTTCACGCCAAGTTGCCCTCCAAACGCCAGGCCACCGGCGACTGTGTGAGGGATACTAGAAGCCATGACCAAATGAAAAGGCAGAAGCTCCAGGGGCAGAAAAAATAGGTGATGGGGGAGATAATGACTGCGTCTTACAAGCCAGTGATTTGTCTCTCTCTTCAAAGGAGTTATACTTACTGCTACTGCAGACTGTTTTTTTTTCTGTGCAACAAAGATATTTCTCCCCCTGCAAGACAGTGACTTGTGCTTTTCTTCAAGGGAGCTATACTTACTGCTACTGCAGACAGTGTTATTTTTCTGTGCAACAAAGATATTTTTCCACCTGCAAGACAGTGACTTGTGCTTTTTTTCAAGGGAGTTATACTTACTGCTACTGCAGACAGTGTTTTATTTTTCTGTGCAATAACGATATTTCTCTCCCTGCAAGACAGTGATTTGTGCTTTTTTTTTCCAAGGGAGTTATACTTACTGCTACTGCAGAGTTTTTTTTTCTTCTGTGCAACAAAGATATTTCTCCCCCTGCAAGACAGTGACTTGTGTCTCTCTGGACGCAAGTATGCCAATTCTTTGAGAGTGAGGCCATCGTCAGGCGTGTCAACCTGGTGTGCCTTTCTCGATACACCTTGGAGGAGGTGGCAGAGGAGATACAGACCGCCAGGGAGCAGCTGGTCATGGAGGACAATCGGGTGGTTCAGATGTTGATTGGAGAGCTCTCTGACCTGGACCCTGAACCGCCAGAAGACCTGCTTGCGGCAGCTACATGGCACTTCTCGGGGTATCTGGGTAGGATGTCCTTGGGTGAAATTATTGCAAATATGGTGTTTTTATTGGTGTCTTAGGATTGAATAATTGTCGCCCACCGATGACATATGTTGACTAATTTGTTTTTGTTGTTCATAAACATATTCTTCACATCACTTTGAGGTGCTTGCTTTTTGTTTGAGGTTTCTATGATGATTTTAAGTATTTTATTCAAATAAAACAAACAAAAAATCGCCTCAGCACCCATTTGCGAAAGACGCGATTTCGAGTGCACAGTCACGTATGGTGTATTCTATGGTATTGCATATTAATATAGACTACATGGGCTATGCATATAAGTGTTTTCAGATTGAAATTCCAATATTCCTGGAAATTATTGCAAATTTTGTTTTTTTATTGGTGTCAGGATTGAATAATTGTCGCCCACCGATGACGTATGTTGACAAATTTGTTTTTGTTGCTCATAAATATATTCTTCACATCACTCTGAGGTGTTTGCTTTTTGTTTGAGGTTTCTATGATGATTTTAAGTATTATATTCAAATAAAACAAAAAAAATCACCTCAGTACCCATTTGCGGAAGACCCAATTTCGAGTGCACAGTCACGTATGGTGTATTCTATGGTATTGCATATTAATATAGACTACATGGGCTATGCATGTAAGTGTTTTCAGATTGAAATTCCAATATTCCTGGAATTTATTGCAAATTTAGTTTTTCTTGGTTTCTTAGGATTCAATAATTGTCGCCCACCGATGACGTATGTTGACTAATTTGTTTTTGTTGCTCATAAACATATTCTTTACAACACTCTGAAGTGTTTGCTTTTTATTTGAGGTTCCTATCTTAATTCTAAGTATTTTATTTGATTTTTCTAAAAATCTGCCGTAGGACGGGTTTGCAAAAGGCCAGATTTCGAGTGTCCAGTCAAGTATAGTGTAGTCTATGGCTGAGGTTATCCTCCACAGTCTTGCAGATGTCCCTGATGCTAGCTCCTGACATACTTCTGTCTACAATTTCGTACCTGTCCTTTGACAGGGAATGGATCGCCTGTCTCACTCCCCGCATGAGGCTGTCTCCAAACACCCACAGTCTACTGTTTCCTCCCTTGCCAGCTGTCCTCAGGAATGGCTGCTTACTATCAAGCACCTTCTCCCAGGAGTGTTGCCCCACTCCCATCCACGTCCTTGGCCTCTCCCTGCCATGGTCCCCTCGCTCCCTCGGGCCACTGTTCTCCTGCTCCTTCCTATTGTAATCCTCCTGTTCCCTCCTAGTCCTTTCCTTCCTCACCTTGCTATCACGCCCTTTTTTCCGGCTCCCTTTCAGCCCGGTCCTGTCGTTGCTTGGGGCGTGTCGATCTGTCCTCCCTGTCAAGGTTGTCCTCCCTCACCCCTTCCTGCTCCTTCCTCTATGTGTAGTCCTGCTGTCCCTTCAGCGAGTCCAGCGGTCCACCTGCCTCCCTGCTGGGTCCGGGTTCTCCGTCCCCGCTGCTTTGGCCCTCCAACCTCGTAGAGGGGACGGACCCGACCCCGTTCCCTGTGGTGACCTCCTCCTTACCCTCCACAGGCTCCTCCATGTCGGATCCTCCGACCTCACTCCTCACAGTCAGGGCCTTCCAGTCCCCCTCCTCCACCCTCGTGACACACTCATCGCAGAGGAACAGTAGGTTCCTACACTATAGAACCTTATAGCTGACGCTCTGCAGGCCAACTAGTGAACTGGCCAACACACTTCAAGTGGTACCAGTCATCACTCACACACACAAATGTCACACACACACGCTAGAGTAGACGCACGTGTGTTGGAGTGCTCCGCGAATTTTGCTGAATTCTGCAGAGAGGACGTGCCAAAGCCTAGATATGTATATTGCAGTGGGAGAGTGGGGTTTCTAGAGTCCTGTCTCCAAAAAATCAGTACGTAAATGTGTGTATTTAAACTGAAATATGGAAAAAAAAGAGGGTGGACGTGCCTTCCTCAAATGTAAACAAACCATCGGTAGTCAGTGGCAGTGTTAGAGAGAAAGTGTTATCATACAGTGCTGAGGCAACCTCTGCCGGGTGAACACCTCGCTCGCTCCTTCCTCCCTGCTTTTTCTCTTCTCAGATTGAGGCACGTGGCCAGAACTCCAGGATCAACTCTCCACGGACAGGAACTGGATTTGGACGAGAAGCTCGGACCATTCCCCATAGGACAAGGACTCAGGACTACCGAGGACCCTCGGCAGTCCTTGGTTGCTCGTTCGAGAGCACCCCCCTTTCACCAAAGCCACGTGGGTGACCGAGTCACCACCACCTCCGCCATCCCTTGTCCTCAGTGTTCCCTCTCCCCAGTGCTCCCTTTCCCCTTCCCCCCCACCCCACCCAGCGCTGCCCAGGATTGTAGTGGTGTTTTTTCTTTCAGCAGTGCTACAGTGACTACAGTGCTGTGTGTCGATTAGGGCGACGGTCTGCACAGGGCTACGAGGCCTGCTCGGGTGTGACCCTTGAACTCGCCACGTGGTGTGACCGAGAACAGGATTGCCGCGCGGGTGACCGAGCCGCCGGCCCACCACGCCACCCCGCCACACCTTGTCTTGTCTCTTTCTCCCCAGTGCTTCCCTTCCCCTGCGTGTGCAGTCCTTGGTTGCTCGATCGAGAGCCCCACCACCACCTCCGCCATCCCTTGTCCTCAGTGTTCCCTCTCGCCAGTGCTCCCTTTCCCGTCCCCTCCCACCCCACCCAGCGGTGCCCAGGATTGTAGTGTAGTGTTTTTTTTTTTTTCAGCAGTGCTACAGTGACTACAGTGCTGTATGTCGATTAGGGCGGCGGTCTGCACAAGGCTACGAGACTTGCTCGGGCGTGACCCTTGAACTCGCCACATGGTGTGACCGAGAACAGAGGATTGCCGCGCAGGTGACCGAGCCGCCGGCCCACCACGCCACCCCGCCACACTTTGTCTTGTCTTCCTCTCCCCAGTGCTTCCCTTCCCCTGCGTGTGCAGTGCTTGGTTGCTCGATCAAGAGAGTGGTTGTTGTTTGCTGGCACGATGGCCAGCTGGACTATTCAGAGTTCTCTGGAGTGTGCATGATATGAGAGTGGTTATGTGAGCGTGTGGACGGGTGTCCGTTTTTGCGTTCAAGTCTGCTACTCGGTGTAGTTTCTCGATCGAGAGAGTTTTCGTGTCGGTTCTCGTGCGGGTGTGTTTCTCACGCATGAGAGCATAGGAGCAGTGTGCCCAGCTGTTCAGTGTACTGCTGAGTGCCGAGGAGAAAGTGTTAAATTAGTGTTTTTGGGTAGCAATCCAACAAAGTGCTCAGTGTGCAGTACTTGTGGAGAGCGGCAGCATGGGCCGAGTTAAGATTCTCCACCCCAGCCCCAGAGAGATTGCAACCCGACGCAAGCTCCTGGGGATCTTGGCTCCGCGAGTCAAGGTCATTCGGCTCACTCCCATCCACGATGCAGTAGTGGCTCTTACGGCCACAGACCAGGACACAGATGCCATCTTCCAGGATGGCATGCTCAAGGTTCTGGACGATGAGGGCTTCAGCCCCCTCCTTCCCCCTGAGCTTCGCTCCCTACGCTCCGTGATCTGCACCAGGCTTGACGACTTGGTGTACGAAAATGGTCCTGAGGAGATAGCCTACGAGGTTAACGCCTCAAACGATTGGGCTAAGGTAGTGGGGATGTATAAGTTCTCCAGGTCCAACAATTTCAAACTGGAGTTTGCATCCAGCGACATGGCAAAAAAGGTGTGTGAATCAGGGCTTCTGCTATTCCACATCTCTGTGTCACCGCACCAGATTCGCCAGGAAATGTACACTCCCCTTCTCACCTGCAATAGGTGTCAGACTGTGGAAGCTCACTCCACCAAAGACTGTACACAACCTCAAGATTATGTGCGCTGTTCAGAGTGTAGCAGCCCAGACCACACCTTCAGGGAATGCAGAGCTTCAGAAAAGCACCGCATGCACTGCGACGGGTTGCACAATTGCAGAGCCATGCGGTGTCCGGTCAGGAAGAAGGCACTGAGGGAGAAGGAGGCTAGAGCCAGGGAAGCTCGGAATAAGCCGTCCACCATCACCTTCGCTGGGGCTGCGCGTAAGACCACACCGACAGCCGACGAGTCCTTGCTCAACTTGGCGGGCATGATGTGTGTGTTCAACGCACACTTGAGCAATGTTGGCGAGCCTGGGAGCTTTCAAAAGTCTCTCTCAGAGAGCCTCGCTCTCAATGGCTTACCAGACGTTAAGTTGACTCCCAATCCGCCTTCCACTGCCATCATCAAGGCGATCTTCGGCGGTGCATTGGGCACCACCCTCGTTGCCTCAACTGCCGCTGCACCACCACCACCACCACCACCACCACCATCTCCAGCACCACCTCCAACATAAGCAACCTTACCATCCCCAGCTCCAGCTCCTCCCTCCTCCCTCCCTCCTCCCCCTTCCTACCAGGTTGAGGGAGAGAACGTGGCAGCCCCCAGCTCATCTGATTCTGGTTCCGACTCTGAGTCGGAGGATGTTGTGGAGGATAGACATCACCCACGCACGGAGGACGTAAGGTTCTCCATAGTGAAGAAGAATTCCAACACATGGCCCAGGACGGCCGTGTGTTACAATAATCTCAAAACCTTACTGAAAAAGGAAGGTTTTGCTTTATTTTATACAGGTCGCAAGGACAATCATCAACGTGTGATGGACTTCCTCAGCACCATCCCAGGGCCCCTGACCGAGTACTTCACCTCGATCAGCGATAACCTATTCTATAAAATGTTTTACGAGCTCCAGACTGAAGGCCTCCCTCGCCGCCGTCAGTTTTCCCAGTACACTGGTAAGGTAACCAGTGGTAACAACTAATGCATCGTCTCCGTGTGATTCAGCACAATGTACTTTCATGGGACTCACGTAAGTACGACTTATCCAACACCTATAGACAGTTTGACCCTGACATTATTCTGATTAACAGTCACGGACTAAAAGACAAGACGAGACTAAAAATACCAGGCTACAGGGCAACAAAACTTAAGTAACGAATTAAATGACGGGATCGCCATTGCTGTTAAATGCAAAATTCGACACAAAGTCGAGGATGATTTCTTATCCGAGACACTGGCAATAGAGACAGACACTTCCGACGGACCACTACTAATTGCCACTAGCTACCTCCCACCCAGGCGACCTTACCTTCCCCATCCCGATTATCTTCGCCTTCTACGCAGACAGACACCTGTTTTCATAGCAGGAGACCTCAACGCACGACACCCAAGTTTAGGTTACGGCACAACTAACCAAGTAGGACGTGACCTCATAGATTACTTTCGTCGCCAAACTGCACTTTCCAACTTTTTACGGCCCAAGTTCCTCTACTTCCCCAGACATTGTTTTAACTAACAGTGCCAATCACTTTCACTACACCTTTACTCCAGGACCTCTGACCTCAAGTGACCACATTCCTCTCATCCTTGACATCTCTTCATCACCGATTCTCACCCCCGTTCCTAAAACCTTCTTCTTTCACAGAACTGACTGGGACGCCTTTAAGACAGACGCTGACTTACAGATGACAGGCACTCCAGACATAACCCACGGGACCCTTGAAGACATAGACGAGGCACTTGAGACTTGGATGACGACAGTTAAGACCACAGCAGACAGACACATTCCCAAAACATCTTACAGGCTTCAATCCGCCCCCAGACCCTCAAGGACGACTCAACTACTTAAGATACAGTTTGACGCACTACGCGACAGAGCTTCTAGGTTAGGATGGACTTACAACGACTATAGACGATACTTACAACTACGAACAAATTTACAGGACGCCAGGCGGACTGAGGCCACCAGATACTGGGGCAGGACGTTGGCTGGCTTAGCTGCCAACTACACTGACCCCAGGAAGTTTTGGAGGAAGGTTAAACTCCTCTCAGGTAAAACCACAGGACCAGACACGTACTTAGTTGACAATAACGGAGAGAAGCAATACACGACCAATGACAAGGAAAGACTTTTCACATCTATTTGGGAAAGAGTCTTTAGTGAGGCCAATGACGACGACTTTGACGACAACGTACGTGTGCTGAATTACATGGACACTTTCTTCCACAGGACCCACCCTCACGCCGCTGCTGACCCTACCCGTCTCGCGGGCACATCCCCTCTGGACTGCCGCATTTCTTCCTGGGAGCTGTCCGCCGCCTTGAAAGGTGGAAGGACTTCTTGCCCAGGTAGGAGTAAAATTAACAGAACTATAGTCTCAAATCTTCCAGATCCCGCTCTAGATCGTCTTAGGGAGATATTCAACGCTGCGCTTTCTGCTGGATACCTAATGGCTTCAAGGAAGCGGAGATGAGGATGATACCCAAGCCTGGTAAGGCCCCCACCCGCCCAGACAGCTACCGTCCCATCTCCCTCCTGGAGATGCCGGGGAAGTTGTTGGAAAAGATTTTGACCCTGAGACTACGTGACTACCTGGAGATCGGTAACCATCTACACCCCCCACTCGGGTCAATATGGCTTCAGGAGAGGGAGGGGAACAACACACGCCATTGCTATGGCTACCGAGACCCTTGCCATCCACCAAGCCGAGGGCTCTCGCTGCAGTCTTGTCCTCCGGGATGTCAGTAAGGCATTCGACAAAGTGTGGCATCTTGGACTAAAGTTCAAAATGCTACATTTGGGCCTCCCAGACCCAATCGAACGTTTGCTTTGCGACTTCCTGGAGGAGAGGCCTGCTAGAGTTAGAGTAGGTAACCACGTCGGTCCGGTTTTTCCTCTCACCTCAGGTGTGCCCCAGGGGAGTGTCCTCTCACCCACTCTCTACTCTATTTACACCAGGGACTGCCCCCAGTCTGGCGCGGGCATCAACGTACTGTATGCAGACGATGTGTCCCAGGTGGTCTTCCATCCAGGCCGCTCCAGCTTGATGCTTAACGCCAGAACGGGAAGAGAGATCGTCACTGTCAACAGTTACGAGGAAGACTGGAGGATCAAGACGAACCTGGCCAAGTTCACTGTCATCCCCTTGGCCACATTAGCCCCAGCCCCGCTCTTGGTGGATGGAGACGTGGTCGATTTCCAACCGCGAGGCACTCTACTTGGTCTTGCCATCTCGTCGCGCGGTTATACCACTCATGTGACAATGAGGGTAACGAAGACAAGAATAGCTCTCTCAAATCTCTTTCGCTTCAGGGACCTGGATACCAGACTTAAACTCCACCTCGTCAAGGCCCTAGTTATACCCATCCTCACCTACCCACCAATCCCTACACACGCCCTCTCCAAGGCAGCCATCAGTCGTCTTCAGAAGGTCCAGAACGCTGCTCTCCGGTTCGCATTTGGCACCAAATGGGACGACTTCACCACCACAGCATCGCTCCACGAGGCGGCTTCACTGCCAGCTCTCAACGTCAGGCTTCACCTGATGGCTGCTCAGATCTGGGAGCGGATGGAGTCAGAAGGCTGGGAACAGTTTCTGACTCTAAGAGAGCTGCACGATAGGGCCCCGGACCGGCAACACTCATGGTTCCCCAGGAGCCTTCTCACTCTGGAGCAGAACCCACAACCTGCCTCACGATATAGGTAAATGTATTCTTACCACAGTTTATGACATATCAATGCAAAATTAATGTCCCCTCTGTAGGATATTATATTCCATGTATGTATTTATTGTCCCCTTTTAATGTAACGACTAATCACTAGTCGGCACCTCCCTCCTTTTATTATGTTCCCGCGTCCCGCGCAGATCAGTCTGCCGCCCCGGGGCATCTTTGTAAGACCCCTCTTTGCTTGTACCTTACTTCCAGTAAAGAACCTTCAGTTACGTGTGCCTGTCTCTTGACCCCAACTTACGTTAAGGACTGAGCACCCAACATGGTGCAGTGAGTACTTCCTGGAAGCCTACAAGGACCTACAAGCCCTCACAGTGGATTTACTCAGACTCCCTCGCCGGAAAAGACGCCGCCACATCTTTTTCCTGCTTTGAGGTAGTATTACGGGCTCTTTTGTTGAATGCAGTGCAGTGTTTTTTTTAGTAGCGTGGTAGCTTTTGTGTTTGACTTTATTCAAGAAAGCAGACACAGAAGACCTCCTGTTGTGCGGCATCCGGGACAAGCGAGAGCGCGCGTCCTCCCCTCATAGAAGTCACGCAGACACTACTGGACAGTGGACACTGGTTGCCCGCGGCTGCCCGCTACCCGGCGCACAGTTGCCACCTCGCTCCATACACACCCACTACTTTACTTACGCCTTTCACTGTTTGCACTGTTCAAAACCCTGTATTATCTTCTCTGTATTGAGGCACCATGCCCCAAAAGGGAAGAAGGGCTGTTCTTCAACCACAGACAAGGAACACCCAAGAGGAGTTTCGCAGTGACGAGACACAATCTCATCTTTCGTCACCCACTTCCCTCTTCCCACTACAGACTCATCCGCCTCCTCCACCATCACCACCCACCACAAGCGTCGTTTCTATCCCCACAAACATGGATGTCTCGTCGCTTCTGAAATGGATGGTGGAAAGAGACGAAACAACTCGTGTCGAGAGGGAACAACAGCGTCGAGAAGAATTTGTACGTTTTGACGCGCTGCTGGCAAGACTCGCTTCCACCCCTCTCACACCACCTCAGCCAACGTCGCCAGACGTGCAGGATGTGACGTCACCAGCCGCGTCAGCTGTTCTCCCGGCGGCTTCCAAGGCAGCAGTACATCCGCCTTCTTCGCTGCCACCTGACATATCCTTTCAATGTTTCAAGGAATGGCGACGACGGTGGACAGACTACGCGACTATGTTCGACATACCAAGTCTACCACACTCAAAGCAACTCATCCAGCTTAGGATGTGTTTGTCGTTGGAGACGCAACGAGTGTTGGAGCATACGTTACAGGTGCCTCCAGACTCAACCTCGTCCGTTGATGAGATTCTCGACACCCTTCAGAACCACATCAGGGACTCCAGCAACGAGGCACTTCGACGGCGAGCGTTTACCAGCTGCAAGCAAGCTGCAGGCGAGTCCTTTGCTGACTTCTATGTCAGGCTAAAGGGCCTCTCTGAGGAGATTGACGTCTGCAAAGGTAACAACGCCGCCTGCGAGTCCTCCTGGCTTAAGCACGGCATCCTCATGGGCGTTCACGACGAGGAACTTGTACAGAAGATTATCGCTCTGGACGCCTCCTGTACACTCACAGACGTCGTGACCATCTGCCGTTCACACGAGGCTACGACGTCAACTGCGTCTGCTTTAAGGGCCCTTCCAGCGGCAAGAGCTGTTTCCCAGTACAAGACGGGGAAAAAGGCAGCCCATAAAGCAAAAACAGACGCACGCCCTGCCGCTGAGATTTCATCTTCCTGCAAGAGGTGCGGTAAACAGCAGCATGGCCCCAACGGTTGTCCCGCAACAGAAGCAACGTGCACCTGTTGTGGCAAGACTGGCCACTGGTCGCACACTCAAGGCTGCCCTGCTAGGAGTGTTCAGTGCAGGACATGCAACCGATACGGGCACTTCGACCAGATGTGCAGAACGTTGCAGCCTAAACAGCCGGGCCAACACACGAAAAATATTAAGAACACCAAGCAGGGGACTGATAGGCACTCTACCTTCCACGTCGTGAGAGCCCAGTCAGCCCTGGGGAAACCCAAACATCCACAGCAGCAAGCCAACGCAAGGCGCGTCGAGTCGACAGCACGTGAGAGACCAACACCGTCCCCCACCGTCACTGTTGTCGTCACGCACGCGGGAGTGTCGGGAAGCATCGACATGATCCCTGACACTGGTGCGGACTCCACAGTGATAAGCCTACAGCATCTCAAGAACTTAGGCCTCTCCAAGTCCGACCTCGACCCGCCACCGACCGTCTCTTTTTACAATGCGGACGGCTCAAAAATGCCTGCTGTCTTGGGCTCCTTCCAAGCTGAGTTAACCCACGGTGCTCGTTCCTGTACCGGTTGGGTTGACGTACAAGGCTACTTGGGTTCACCTCTACTGTCCTGGCAGCACTGCCGAGACTTGGGCTTAGTACCCAAGGACTTCCCGCAGCAAATTAGCAGCGAGAACAGGGTGAGATGGCCGGGTCTGGTGGAGGAACCGCCGCTTCCTTCGGCCGACTTCACCCCAGCCCGACGACACGGACGCGCTGTCCGTGTCGTCGGGCTGGGGTGAAGTCGGCCGAAGGAAGCGGCGGTTCCTCCACCAGACCCGGCCACTGGGCAACCGGACGAGGTAGTCACGGGAGTTGCCTATGCCCATGACAGTGCCCACCTTGTCCCACCGCTTCGTAGTTGAGTCCTGGATGCGGGCCATGGAACCCACCAGGAGCGGTTCGAGGGGTTTGGCGTGGGCGTCGTACCGTTCCGTGATGTCTCGGAGGCGGTTGGCAGCTCGTCGGTCACAACTCTCGGCCCTGGCTTGCCACTGCTGCTGGAAGACCTTGGCGTGGGCAGGAACGCAGGAACGTAGAGGGTGGCCATAGAGCACCTGAGCTGGGGAACGACCAGTGTGGTTGGGGGTGTTCCTGAGCTCGAGGAGGCCTCTATCGAACGCCTCACAGTCGATGTTTCCTGAGGGGGCCACCTTCTGTATAAGATGCTTAGAGTCGTTCCAGCCTGCCCAGCCTCGCCGTTCGTCTCGCATTGAGGCCCAAAAGTCCGCTCAGAACCTTGCAGGTTTTGAGCCAACTCCAAGACCCAGCCAACACCAGGACCCAGCCAGCACCAGGACGACAAACAGATGTGACTAAGTGACGCGCCAGCGACAGACAGACAGCCAGCAGCCAAGGAAGCCAGGCGCGGAAGACTCTAGGCCTGATGGCGAAGGCAGCCCCTAGCCCAACCCGACCCGTCTTGGGAGGCTAGCCGGCACTGCATCCCACCGAAGGAGTGAACCGTCACCGCTGCGACCGCATGCTGCCAGGCTGGACCAGGACTAATGTAGGAGGCAGCCCCCATCTCAACCCAGCCAGTCCCGGAGGGATGGAAGGCACCGCACCACACCGACAGCCACCGAGCTGGACCGCGATTCCAGCACGACGACGTGGACCAGGACTGATGTAGGAGGGATGGAAGGCACTGCACCACACCGATGGCCACCGAGTACGGAATTAATGTAAAGTTGTTATATGAATGTATGTATGCATAAATGCACTTGTATGTTTGTTCAAATGTATATTGTATAAAAGAACCCACTATGTACTCACCCCCTTCACAACAGTACGGGTGGTTTTCCTCCGGGCTTGCCCGGTTTCCACTCACACTCAAGTACTGGATGTGACATCAATTGTATTGCAAGTTGAGTTTTCAAATGTGAAGTTGATGTATGAAAATATGTATATATAAAGGCTCATGTATGTTTTCCTCAAATGTAGGTATATGTATATTATATGTAAGAATTAACTATGTCCCCCCCCCCCCCCCCACAACAGTACGGGTGGTTTTCCCCCGGGCTGCCCGGTTTCCACCCAGACTCATGTGTTGATTGTGACTCTAATTTCACCACTATTAGAACAGCACGTATAGTAGGAGAGTGAAAGGTGCCGGGCGGACCGGACCGCCCGGGACCTTTCACTCTCCTACTATACTTCTGTATTTCCTCTCTTTTTCTTCCTTGTGCACCTTGGTGCACGCTCACTCCCATCCCCCTATGTACTTCCCCCCCTTTTCTGTAAATAAACTGTTAAAAACTGAGCTGTTTGAGAGCCGTTTATGTTTAAGTTTCTAATTTTTCCATATTTTTGCAATTTTCTAACAAAATGCAATGATTACCAATTATTAATAATTATAGTAATGATAATAATAATAATACTTACGAGTATGAGGCCTAGTTATTGAAATGATACAGTAAAATAATTGAGTTACCCCTTCAAGTTCCCCAATAGTGCCATATGGCCTTTGTTGCCTGGCACATTTTCCCCCCCCCACATTACAATTACAATCCCCTTCAAGTTAACTAAGAAAACTGTATTTTCAAGTGCCTTGCCCTCCAGCAAAGAGGAGTAACTCAACACTTAAAACACATATATATGAATAATTCAGAAAATATATGGTGCATATGGCAGGCCAATGATGTGGAATATACACTACAATATTCCCTACAACATATCGGTAAATAAAGACAATCTGATAATATTAAGAGGTCAAATTAAATTATTGAGCTCATGTCTCAAAACGTGTCTTTTATAGTTTAAATATTAAATCAAACAAGTATATTTTTTTCCATAGTTTATTTTTTAACACAAAACTGATTTTCTCATTATAGCTCGAGAACTATAAGGTATACGTACAATGACTACGAATAGACAAAGTGAATATGAACCAAACTTTCTGTTCCACCATTTAAAATTGAAATTACTCTTTATATAATGAAGGAAATATTTTTATTAATTACCTGTGAGTAAAATAAAAAATCTAACTACACTAGATGATATGTCTTAAAATTATCTAAATGATTATAGGTGCATTTTTTCTGTCAAACTAATCGTTAACGTTTTTTCTTCATAACTCGAAAACTATGAATTTGACGTAAAATGACTGAGTAATTAGGGAAATGAAATTAAACAAACTTTCTTTTCATTCTATTGAAAATTAATCTCAATGATAAATGACCATCGAACTTTTTTTTCTCCTAAACTATTAGCATTATTCAAAATCAGACTACACCAGCTGAAAGGCCTTTTGAAGGTGAGAAAATAACTATTGAACATCATTTTTGTCAAACTAGTATTTAACGTTTTGTTTTGTAGAAACGAAAACTATGGAGTTTACGTCAAAAAATCTGCGAATAATTAAAGTAAGGAAATAAAAAAATAAAAAATTTTTGGACCATCAGAACACGTTAAACAGTTTATAAATAATGAAAACAAATTTAAAAAAAGTTTTTGGCGTAAATTTAGATCAAATTACATGATTTTATAGAACTTTTAAAATGACATCAATTAGCATAAGTGCATTTTTTCCGTAAGACTAATATTTACGCGACAAAAGACAAGTTAACTACGTTGATAATTTGAGGGTGGTGGTGGGGTACCCCACCACCACCCCTCAAACTCACATTTAAGGCCTCTTCTATTTGTTCTCAATAATCTACTCCGGATTCTGCTCTGAATCCGAATCTGTTTTGGATTAATTGGGTGCAAATAGAACAGCAGAATCTGTTTTGGATTCGCTGGATCAAAACAATGAGAGGCCAGTCGCTGGCCTCACAGACTGTAGTGATGAGCATTCCGGCTCTTTTCAGAGAATCGAGTCTTTCGTTCTCGTTCACTCAAAAGAGCCGGCTCTTCCGGCTCCCAAACGGCTCTTTCGGCTCTTGGAGGAAGTATATACTTCCTCCAAGTTTCGGCTCTCAAATATTTTTTTGAAGTAGTTCCACATATTCTGTTTATAGTTTTTTTTTTTTTTATAATTTAGAAGGAATTTTAGCTTTCAATACCTATAATCATTTAAATAATTTTAAAAGGCGTATCAGCTAGTGTAGTTAGATTTTTATTTTACTCAAAGGTAATGAAAAAAAAATTTGCTTCATTATATAAAGAGTTGTAGGATATTCACTAGTTGGCGACTCCCTCGCCTTGCTTTGTGAGGTGTTGGCGCCAACCGCCAGTTCCTGCTTGGCGCCCGTCAACATAAGTGTGCTCCCGCTTAATTAGTAAACACTACAAGGAAGACTGTGTTTATCTCACACCCTTGATGGCGCAGTGAGTGGTCGTTCCTACGCAAAATGTCCCGACACCCACCCAGGTTCTCAACACCTCTGAGGAGCCGACAGACGAGGGCAAGACCATCCTCCGCCCTCTCCGTTGCAGAGTCTGCCCTGGCCATGCTGCAGGCCAACATGGCGTCGATGTCTACAACACGGCAGCAAGCCAGCCACAAGCCTCCAGCCGCCGCCACACCGGAGAAGTGTGGGATGGATATGTCGTCTGCGGGCTTCAGAACGTGGCGCCGCTCGGTGGAGTCTTGGCTACGCCTGGCAAGGTGGGCAGACGAGAAAGCCGTGCTCCACATACGCTTGCTGTGCGTTCCAGCCATGCAGTGTGCACTAGACGCCAGGTTCAGCGTGGAGCAGTGGGAACTGCTAACACCCAAGGATGCGTTGGACGCTATCGCTAAGCTAGTGCTGCGGGCATCGAACCAGGCAGTGCGCTGGTCTGAGTTCTTTGGTGCCTGCCAAACGCCGGGTGAGTCAGTTAGTGCCTATATGACGCGGTGTGGCCAAGAGGCCATGGATTGCGGCTTCGAGTGCTCACAGTGCCATAGTAATCTTACAGAGTACATGCTCTGGCGAAAAGTGGTGGTTGGCCTGAGTGATCCTGCTCTAAAGCAGGAAGTGTTCCGTCGTTGCGATACATTTAGTGATATCGACGGTCTCCGGAGTTTCTGTGCGTCATTCGAGGCCGCCTAGCGTGATGCTACCTCGGGCGGGAAGTTTGCGCGGGAAAGTGCAGTGGCGGGGGCGGATGTGTTGTCATATGACGTCACCGAGGAGCCAGAGAGCGCGCCACTGCAGGAAATCGCCGCAGCTCGCCGGCCCACCGCCTCCCAACACCCCGCCAAAGCCTCGCGCAGGTCTTGTGACCACTGTGGTGAAAAACACGACCCCGATAAGGCGTCGTGCCCTGCTAAAGGCCTTACTTGCTTCGTCTGTGGGAAACGGGGGCACGTACAGAAGGTGTGCAGACTAGCTAAGAAGCAGGGAGCGGGGAAAACAGTGAACGGTGTGACCGTGGGCGCTACAGCGACAGCGGAAGAGCAGCCGCTACTGAGGGTCGAGGTGACTCCTCAGGCAGGCGGCGCGACACGGGCAGTCAGGGCCGTCGCCGACACGGGGGCTATGGTGTGCGTTGCTGGCCCCAGCCTTATGTCCTCACTGGGTCTGAGGCCTGCGCTGTTGCAGCGTCGGGCCGGCTTACGAGACTTGGCCAAGATCCCGCTGGCCAGCCTGGGCGCGGCTCCGTGTCATATCAGCCTCCCAGACCGCTCCACCGTGCAAGAAGTCTACTTTGTCAAGTCAATGGAGAGTCTGTACTTGTCACGCAAGGCCTGTCTGGAACTGGGTCTCATCCACAGCGACTTCTCACATCCCCTTCCCCTGATCGCCGGCGCAGAGGTGATGCAGGCCGAGGACGGTGGCTTACCGGCCAGACCAGCCACCATACCACTTCAGCCACTGGAGGAGAACGTACCACGCCTAGAACAGTGGCTTCTGCGGCAGTTCTCTTCCTCCACGTTCGACACTGAAAGGTACCCACTTCGGGTAATGGCAGGCCCGCCCCACCGCATCCACCTAAAGGAAGGCTCCCGGCCCCACGCCTGTTACACACCAGCCGCGGTACCCAAACACTGGGAAACAGAGGTCAAGCAGCAGCTCGACGACGACGTGAGAAGAGGTGTCATCCGTCCCGTCCCCACAGGAGTGGCCACAGAATGGTGCGCCCGCATGGTGGTGGTGGCCAAGAAGTCTGGTAAGCCCCGCAAAACTGTCGACTACCAGAAGCTGAATGCCAGCTGCCTGCGGGAGACACACCACACACCTGCTCCCTTTGACATGGTGTCAGACATACCCTCACACTCGTACAAAACGGTACCTGATGTACACTGGGGGTTCCACCAAGTTGAACTAGCAGAGGAGAGCAGGCACCTAACAACCTTTATCACACCATGGGGGCGTTACCAGTATTGTCGCACACCTATGGGGCACTGTTCGGCCACGGACGCGTATACAAGACGTGTTGATGATGCTGTCAGCGACTTCCCCCGCATGCACAAGTGTGTCGACGACACGATCTTCTACGATGCCAGTGTTGAAGAAGCTTTCTGGCACACATACAACTTCTTGGAGTTATGTGCCAAGAAGGGCATCACCCTCAAGCCAGAAAAATTCAGATTCTGCCGCAGGGATGTGGAATTCGTTGGCTTCCATCTTGACTGGAGTGCGTACAAGCCAACAGAGAACCGCCTAGCAGCAATCAGGGAATTTGCTATGCCTGCAAAGCCATCAATCACTGACATAAGATCCTGGTTCGGTTTTGTGAACCAGTTGGCACCCTTCCTGGCCACCGCACCGATTATGGCACCCTTCAGAGACCTTCTCAAGAAGCCCAGTGGGAGCAAGATCTACTGGGACGAGCAGCTGCAGCAGAAGCTACATCAGGCCAAGGAGACGATCTGCCAGTTAGCCAAGGATGGTTTGGCCTACTATAACCGCACCAGACCCACCATCGTTATGACAGATTGGAGCAGAGAGGGGATTGGCTTCGTAATCCTCCAGCAGTACTGCTCCTGCGTGACAGCCGAAGCACCTTTCTGCTGCAAGGGAGGGTGGCGCCTGGCCCTCTGTGGCAGCCGCCACTTAACAACGGCAGAGGCTGGTTACGCACCCGTGAAAGGAAAAGCACTGGCGGTCGCTTGGTGTCTGCGGAAGGCACGCCTGTTCCTCCTTGGCTGCCTTAACCTATGTCTGGTGACCGACCACCGTCCGCTGGTCGGGTTGTTGGGTGAGAAGGCCCTGACCAGCATAGCAAATCCACGATTATTCCGCCTGAAAGAAAAAACGCTGCTGTACAAGTTCACCATCCGCTACCTGCCTGGGAAGAGAAATTGTGCTGCCGACTTCCTGTCTAGGTATCCATCCATGAGAACGACACCAGATGAGGCTGACGAGGACCAAGATGAGGAGCTATCATCGGCCGTGGCAGCAGCAACAGTGGCGGCTCTGGACCTCAATGAACGCATCACCCTGGATGAAGACACGGTCCTCCAGGAGTCACAAGACGACCCGGCCTACCAAGTATTGTTGGCGAAGGTGCTAGACGGCAACTGGCACCAACAGAGGTCCCAAGAAATAGCATGCCTGCGACCATACTACTCCGTCAGAGAAAGGCTGGGCGTGTCCCGAGGCTTGGTGACATATGCGTTTGATCAGAGCCACCTTCGCCTAGTGATCCCCGAGAATCTTCGCCAACGGGTAGCCACTCACTTGCACGCCGGCCACCAAGGCATAGACTCCATGCTCAGGAGGGCGAGACAGACGGTATACTGGCCGGGCATTGAAGGCGACCTGCGCCATCACAGCTCTACCTGCGGCACATGCAATACACAGGCGCCATCACAACCCCCAGAAACTCTGCTGCTCACACTGCCCCCACAATACCCCTTCCAGCAAACAGTGGTGGATATATGTCAACTGGAAGGGCACGCCTACCTGGTATATGCGGACAGGTTAACCGGATGGCTTGAGGTCACACACCTGGCTGAGGGCACGGTGTCAAGTGCGATCATGGACCAACTACGACGCCACTTCATCAGATGGGGCGCGCCAGAGCAGCTATCAATGGACGGGGGCACAAATTTCGTCAGCGAGGACATGAAGGCATTTTTGAATAGATGGGGAGTGACGGTGCGTCTGTCATCGGCCTACTTCCCACAGTCGAATGGCAGGGCCGAAGCAGCTGTAAAGTCGGCCAAAAGGGTGCTGCGAAACAACATTGGGGTGGATGGGAGCCTGGATAATGATAAGGCATCGCTGGCACTGCTTCAGTACCTCAACACCCCACTTCGCGAGATCGACAGGTCCCCCGCCCAACTGGCCACAGGACGCCAACTACGTGATGGCGTGCCATCGGTCAAAGGCAAACTCCAAGTTGACAAGTATTAGAGGAGCACTCTACGCGCATGGGAGCGACAAATGGCTCGGCACAACGCCAAGGTGCTGGCCGACCACAACAATCCTCGCTCCCGCCCGCCACTATCTCCTGGCAGCAAGGTGCTGGTGCAAAATCAGACCAGCAAAGCCTGGGACAGGTCAGCAGTGGTGGTGGAGGAAAAAGGAAACAGGCAGTACGTCATCAGGCTGGAAGGGAGCGGAAGGATCTCGCTCCGAACACGCATGCATCTAAGGCACGCACCGGGCGTAACACACGAGCCCGGCGAACCCAGTGACCCTGAGCCAGCTGACATTTCAAGGCCACCATCACCCTCGTCGCCCCCTACATGGCAACCATCAGGGCCATCAAGCAGGAGGGCCAGACGGCCCCCGAGGTGGTTAGAGGATTATTGTGTGGAGTGATCACGCACACACACACACACACACACACACACACACACACACACACACACACACACACACACACACACACACACATCTACACACGCACGCACACACACACACTCATACACACACACACACACACACACACACACGCACAAAGCTACATACTGACGCACACGTTCTTGTATTATTGTTTTGTACTACTTTTGTAATTCCTCGGGCTTACACTTTGTGTTTCTTAGTTTACGTTAGGACTGATGCTGCTTATGTTTATTCCTCGCCCACTGTTATTAAAAGGAATAGCCAGTGTTCAAGCTTGTAAAAGGGGGAGTTGTAGGATATTCACTAGTTGGCGACTCTCTCGCCTTGCTTTGTGAGGTGTTGGCGCCAACTGCCAGTTCCTGCGCCCAATTGCGCCCGTCAACATAAGTGTACTCCCGCTTAATTAAAGCGTTTACATTTGTCGCCAAACTTCGTTTGTTTTCACGATCACGATTTTAAGGAGAAATGTCTTGGTTGGTGTTGCCACAATTTTCCTAATATATTTCAATCTTAATGCTTGTTTTTAGTTTTCTTTTATATTAAAAGCGACATATATTATATACCTATTTTAAATTATAAGCACTGAAATTATCTCAAACATCTTAATTTCTTCAGATTTATTCGAAATAGATATCATGGTTTCTCCGTATATTTCGCACCGCTTCCATCCTTGACTCCACCTAAGGTAGAGGCCAACATCTCGCTATGTGATACAAATTCCCTTATATATTACAATCATTATGCTTGTTTGTGGATTTCTGTTATATTAAAAACAACATTAATAATGTAAATGTTATGTATTTCAACAACTGTCATGATCTCAAACATCTTACTTTCTTCTTATTTATTCGAAATGTATATCCTGCTGATTCTGTATTGAAAGTACAGCACTGACGACTGACGAGGGCCTCAGAGAGCGGTTTGCGGGCGATGTTTTGTGTTCGGAACTGGATCTGTCTTCAGTGTCTAAATTTTCTTTGACTTACATATTTTTGTGCAATATACAAACATCTTATTTCTTACTTTAATTTGATGAAAATAATTGTAAACAATATGATATGCTTTTTACTTATTATTAGGAAAAAGGGAACAATTGTAAGTCGAAGCTACAACCACAAAATGCATTGAAACATCAACACCCACACAGGTTTGAATGTCACATCTTGTTATTTTCTACATATTACAAGCTTTTTGCTTGTCTATGGCGTTCTTCTATATTAAAAACAATATATACAATATAAATATTATGTAGACGATCAACTATAATGGTCTCAAACATCTTACTTTCCTCTGATTTATTTGAAATATATACCCAGATTCTTTTTCATGAAAACACACACATCCGCTTCGCTCCACCCACGTAGAGGGCCCACAGTTCGTTATTTTCAACACTTCCCTAATATATTTCAAGCTTTATGCTTGTTTTTGGTTAGCTTTTATATGAAAAACAACATATATATTATAAATCTTATTTATTTCTACAACTGTTATTGTCTTGAACGTCTTACTTTCCTCTTATTTAATCGAAATATTATCTAGCTCACTGTCTACACAGATGAAGTTATGAAGTTTGATGAGCTGTGATTCGTTACATGACCAGAGGCAAAACAGTCGCAAACGCAGAAATTCGTATATTGAAAGTGTTTGCGATATGTTGGTCAGAATTTGCCTAGTCATTGCATCTTGGCAAGTGGTCTTGACATTACATGTAAACGCCTTTAGTAAACACTACAAGGAAGACTGTGTTTATCTCACACCCTTGAAGAGTAATTTCATTTTTAAATGTTGCAACAGAAAGTTTGGTTCATATTCACTCTTTGTCTATTCGTAGTCATTGTACGTATACCTTATTAATTATAGTTCTCGACCTACAACACACACACACACACACACACACACACACACACACACACACACACACACACACACACACACACACACACACACACACACACACACACCATACACAGACAGATAGACCGACAGACAGACACAAACACACACAAACATATCAATTTTCTTTCCTATCTAATATCTATCTATCTATCTATTTATCTATCAAAGAGAGAGAGAGAGAGAGAGAGAGAGAGAGAGAGAGAGAGAGAGAGAGAGAGAGAGAGAGAGAGAGAGAGAGAGAGAGAGAGAGAGAGAGAAGCTATGGTTATCGCGCCAAAACTTTTAGCGCGGGACAAGGACGATAAGCCTCTCTCTCTCTCTCTCTCTCTCTCTCTCTCTCTCTCTCTCTCTCTCTCTCTCTCTCTCTCTCTCTCTCTCCCCCCCCTCTCTCTCTCTCTCTCTCTCTCTCTCTCTCTCTCTCTCTCTCTGATAGATAGATAGATAGATAGATATTAGATAGGAAAGGAAATAGATATTATGTTTGTGTGTGTGTGTCTGTTTGTCTGTGTGTGTGTGTGTGTGTGTGTGTGTGTGTGTGTGACCATGAACGAAAAATTGTCTGAGTCTGAGAGAGAGAGAGAGAGAGAGAGAGAGAGAGAGAGAGAGAGAGAGAGAGAGAGAGAGAGAGAGAGAGAGAGAGAGAGAGAGAGAGAGAGAGAGAGAGAGAGAGAGAGAGAGAGAGAGAGAGCGCGAGCGCGCGGGAACTGCTGGCGGTTACTGTTACGTAACCCACCACCCATCAAATTATCAACGTAGTTAACTTGTCTTTTGTCGCGTAAATATTAGTCGTACAGAAAAAATGCACTTATGCTAATTGATGTAATTTTAAAAGTTCTATCAAATCATGTAATTTAATCTAAATTTACGCCAAAACTTTTTTTCTTTTATTGTTTTCATTATTTATAAACTGTTTACGTGTTCTGATGGTCCAAAACATTTTTTTTTAATTTCCTTACTTTAATTATTCACAGATTTTTTAAATCAAACTCCATAGTTTTCGTTTTTACAAAACAAAACGTTAAATACTAGTTTGACAAAAATTATGTTCAATAGTTATTTTCTCATCTTCAAATGGCCTTTCAGCTGGTGTAGTCTGATTATGAATAACGCTAATAGTTAAGGGGGAAAAAAAATTGTGATGGTCATTTATCACTGAGTTTCATTTTCAATAGAATCAAAAGAAAGCTTGTTTTATTTAATTTCCCTAATTACTCAGTCATTTTACGTCAACTTCATAGTTTTCGAGTTATAAGGAAAAAACCTTAACGATTAATATGACAGAAAAAATGCACCTATAATCATTTAAATAATTTTAAAAGGCGTATCAGCTAGTGCAGTTAGGTTTTTTTTTATTTTACTCAAAGGTAATTAAAAAAATTTTTGCTTCATTATAGAGTAATTTCATTTTTAAATTTCGCAACAGAAAGTTCGGTTTATATTCATTCTTTGTCTATTCGTAGTCATTGTACGTATACCTTATGGTTCTCGAGCTATAATGAGAAAATCAGTTTTGTGTTAAAAAATAAACTATGGAAAACATTTTTTTATATTTGTTTAACACTTACAGTATACGAAAAACACGTTTTGAGACATGAGCTCAATAATTTTATTTGAACTCTTAATATTATCATATTGTCTTCATTTACCGATATATTGTAGGGAATATTGTAGTGTACCTTTCACATCATTGGCCTACCATATACACCATATATTTTCTGAATTATTCATATACATGTGTTTTATGTGTTGAGTTACCCCTCTTTGCTGAAGGGCAAGGTACATCGAAATAGTTTTATTTGTTAACTTAAAGGGGAAACTCAATAATTTTACTGTATAATTTCAATCACTAGGCCTCATACTCTTAATAATTATTATTATTAGCATTATTATAATTATTAACAATCGCTAATCATTGCATTTTGTTAGAAAATTGCAAAAAAATGGAAAATTGGAAACTTAAGCGTAAACGGCTCTCAAACGGCTCTCAAGGCAAGGATCCGGCTCTTCTCGTTCATCTGGAAGAGCCGGCTCTATGAACCGATTCGTTCACGAACGACACATCACTCGCTGCCCAGCCGTCACACTAGTCACTTCTCCGAGGAAGTGTTGAGAGTTACAACTTTCATTTCCTGATGCATTTAGGGTGACAGCGGCACCCCTAATTATCACCAACCTGCTTATTGTACAATAAAAAATCTTTATATAACTAAATGTGTTATTGAAAACACCATTAGATTCTTGAAAAGTAGATTCAAGTCTGATGAACCTCAAGGTTAACCTTGACAATGTTACACCTATTATTTCTTTACAAATACTGCTCCACCTCTTTATTATAAATATACTATACATAAGCCGCATTTTTGTCGTCCACGCGCGGGATTGGATTTCGAAGAACGTCTTGTGGCCACCACAAAAACACTTTTTCTTGACTTGGTGCCGAAATATTATTATCTGACTTGCAAACTTTCTTAAAAACTTTATTAAAAGTAAAACATAGCTACTGTACTTTTATCTGAAATTATTTGGCAACATATTAATTTCCTTTTTGTTATGGTTGCCGAAATTAATGTCCGCGCCGAAAATAATCCAACAAAGTACATAACCAAAACTAAGCGGCATAATCTAAATGGGGTCTTACTAGTGTTAAATACAACCTCAAAATGACCTCAGAACTTCTATTTGTCACACACTGTTAAGGAATTAGTAAACTTTAGTTTCTTAGTTTTATTTATGATTATGTGTATCATTATTATATTATGTTTTCTTTTGATATATATTTGTGGCCAAAATATGTTTAGACCTGTACCCACTGATCAGAGGCTTGTAAGCAGCCGGTGATTCAAAGGAGGGACGCGCTAGAACCACGGTAGAGTGCAGACCTACCTCTCTCAGCCGCAACCACACACGCCACCCCAACCTTATTTACGGTTCGGTGGGTGCCTACAAGTGCCCAAGTGCAGGATTTACTGCAGTATCGAGTCCCGCCGCATCGACAGCCGACGAACGGCAAATGGACTCATGCTGACTGACGACGGCTGTGACCCACCGGCAGCTGCCGCCGCCCACGCTGCCGCCCACATGGACGCCACCACGACGGTCCTGAAACGGACTCGCTCTCTTTCTCCATCGTCTGGTGAGACCAACGAACGTACAGCTAAGTCCACAAAATGCAATGATCGCTCCTTCGCCACCCTCACCTAACGCTAGAGCTGTGCCCCCACGCCAACCTCAACCACTGCAACCCTCTTTTTCTAAATATATCATCATCCGCTCTGCTGAGGGGAACAGGTGCTTTATTCACCCTGGTAAAGTGGCCACGGCTATCTACTCTTCCATATTTGGCAAACAATATGTTGAGAAGACCCTAACCATCACTGGTGGCGGCAGGGGCATAAACTTCGAGGTAGCCAACCTCGAAAACCTCTCTCAACCTCCTGAGTCGGTCACCACGCTGGGGGAGTGGTCTGTTAAATGCTGGGTTGTGACAGACGATGACCCCACTTACATGTTTGGGAGGATATACCCAGTATCCCCCGAAATGGCCACACAGGACATACTCACCAACCTTACCATACTAGACGATGCCCCAACTCAAATCATAGACGTTTTTAGACTCCCAGCTTTTGTCAGGGAAGGGCAGACGATGGCCAATATGGCCATTCGTATTAAGTTTAGAGGGGCCCTCCCTGATAGGATTGCCCTAAACTCTGCAGTGTACCGTGTTAGGCCCCACACCCTCCCTGTCCTCAGGTGCACCCGCTGCCTTCTGTTTGGCCATGGCAACGCCTCCTGCAACGGCAAAAACCGCTGTGGGAGGTGCAGTGGTTACCATGATGCCGAGGTTTGTACCCGGCCCGAAACATGCTTTTTCTGTGATGGCAACCACCGCCCCACCTACAGGCAGTGCCCGGCATACCTTCAGGCACTGCAACTACAGCAGCTCCAACATGAGTCTGACCACACTATAATGGAGGTTAAGCGTAAGCTGAGGGGCATCCGCCCAGGGTCCTTCAGACCAACTTCCTCACCAGAGGAGAATACAACACCTCCTCAGGCACCCCCACCTGCACCTGCCCCACAACCAGCCCCTCCCAAGCCACTTAGCCCTAAGGTCACAGTAATTCCTTTGGCTGCCCAGGACTGCTCCACCCCTCAACGCCCATCCACTAACCTATGCACACCTCAAACACCCAAATCCCTGAGGGGCCGTCGCTCTCCCAGGCGTCGGCCAAAACCCCCCTCTTGCCCCAGCTCTCCTAGGAGGGATACCCGTTTACAGGAGGTATTCCTTCTCCCCACACCCCTACCACCTCACCCTCTACCCCAACCCACTCCTATCCCACCTCATACTGCTCCTCGCCTACTTCAACCCATTCCTCCCCCACCTCAACCCACACCTCCCCAGCCTGAACTCCAGCCCCATGCCACACAGCCAGCAGCCCAGCAGCCCCTGCCCTCACAGGGCAGTGCATGCCTTGAGCCTCCTACGGCACTTTCACAGGCCCAGCATGCTTCGGGTCTCTCCTTATCTGCCTTCATTATGGGATTAGCACCACTTGCACTTAAATTTATCAATCTTCTCCTAACAGGTTACAGCCTTCAAGAAAGCCTCCTCCAGTGCTTGCCAGGACTATTCTCATTCTTCACATCACTCACGCAGTGAATTCTGTTCTCCCCTCTCACTTCATACTCTGGAATGCCCGGTCCCTGTACTGGAAACTTCCAGTCTTTAAAACCACGCTGTCTTCCTATTCACCTCTTGTTGTTGATGTCTGTGAGACGTGGCTCACTGACGCATTCTCCCCTTCCTTCCCCAACTATTCTTCTTACAGAGTGGACAGGGGGGCAGGCGGAGCAGGAGGCGGCCTGCTACTGCTTGTCCACCAATCCCTCTCTTCTAGCCTCCTCACTATCACTCCCTACCCCGGGGGCAGACTAGAGTACCTGGGGGTGACTATTACCTTTAACTCAGGGCCCCTTCAGATCCTTTTAATTTACAACCCATGCTTGGATATCTCCCTTCAGGAGTTCCAGCATTTGTTTTCACAGCTTTCCTCCCCAGCCTTAATAATGGGTGATTTTAACGCCCATCACGACTTCTGGGAACCAGTCCTCCCCAGGAGCCGAAGAAACCGTTCGGGTCTGTCCCTCTCGACCTTCCTGGCAGACAGTGCAACTTTCTCTCTCCTTACTCCACCTGGCCTCCCTACCAGGACCAATCCAGTTTCAGGGAATCCCTCTACCTTGGACCTTTGCCTGGGGAATGGCCCTCTCCTCCTCACCACTATAACAACTGGCCCTTACATGGGGAGTGACCACCTTCCTGTTGTCATTTCCTTCCCTTCAATACCAACCCCCCCCCTTCATCACGCAGACCTCGTTGATCCTTTAAAAAGGGAGACTGGGGCTCTTTTCAAAAAGAGATTAATTCAAAAACTCCTCCCACCATCCTCCCCTCACAAAGTCAAATTCAATACCTTACAGACACCTTGGTGGATGTAGGGTCCCACCACTTTCACCTCGTCACTTCCCGTCCCTCCCGCTCCTTCCGGATCCCCTGGTGGTCCCGAAGGTGTGCAGCAGCCCTTCAGGCCAAACGACATGCCTTTGACATGTGGCGTAAGAATCCCATCCCTCCCCTTCGCAGTCGCTTCAGACTTTTAGAGGCCCAGTGCAAGCGTGTTATTCTTGATGAGAAACGTTCTGCGTGGGCCTCCTTTTGTGCCTCCCTGTCCTTTTCTTCCTCAGTCTCCCAGGCTTGGTCTTTCTTCAGGAAGATGGTTCACCCTCAGCCCCCTCTTACCTTCCCGTTAACTAGTAACGGTGTCCTCCTTGTCAACAACGTCCAAAAAGCCGAGTGACTTGCCTCCAACATACACACTGTCCTCGGCTCCCCTGACCCTATACCTCCACCTGTGTTACCTCCTTCTTCACACGGCCACACAATTAGCACAGCTATAACTCCCCAGGAGCTTTCATCAGCTTTACAAGCACTGTCTGCTGGGAAGGCGACGGGGCCGGACAATGTCCCGAATGAGTTTCTTCGCCGCCTCCCAGATCCTCTGATCTTCCTCCTCCTGAACGTGTTCAACGCCAGCTGGCAATCTGGCACGTTCCCTTCTGTGTGGCGTAATGCCATCACAATTCCTATTCTCAAACCTGACAAGGACCCGTCGGAGGCCTCCTCCTACAGGCCCATCAGTCTACTCTCTAACTTCAGTAAGGTATTAGAACACATAGTGCATGACAGACTAACATGGTGGTTGGAACACAAACACTTTCTTCCCCCTAACATGTTTGGCTTCCGTCCTCACCGGGGCACCCTGGATGCCCTGCTCCAGCTAGAGCACCACATTCAGGAAGGATTTAACCACAAGCAATTCACTCTGGTAGCTTTTCTTGATCTCAAAGGAGCTTTTGACTCCTCTTCACATAATGCCATTATTGAAAAACTTTCCCGCCTGGGACTCAATGGTTCCCCACTCAATTGGGTTCAGTCCTTCCTGTCTTCCAGGTCCTTCTCTCTGGTGATAGGTAACTCCTACTCTAGGTCTTACCCAGTCACCAGAGGTGTCCCACAGGGTTCTCCTCTCAGTCCTCTCCTTTTCAATGTCTTACTTTCAGACTTTCCCTCTTCTCCATGCACACATGCACTCTTATATGCTGATGACATTTCCCTCCTTTCCTCTGCTTCCACTATCCAGGAGGCTCAACTTAACCTTCAACGTGGGCTTGATGCCATAGACTCTTGGACATCACGTTGGGGCCTAACGGTGAGTGCCCAGAAGTCTAGCCTTCTGTGCTTCACCAGAAGGCGAATACCCAACATACCTGTGGTCACCATCAAAGGTTCAGCCATTCCCTTCAAAACCCAACATAAGTTTCTAGGTATAGTAGTGGACGGCCCCCGTCTAACCTGGAGCCGTCACATACACTACCTGGTGACCTCATGTTTTAAAAGACTAAACTTAATGAAGTCCCTGGCAGGGGTCAAGTGGGGTGCGGACAGGCATACCCTCCTTCGTTTCTATTGTGCCTATATCCGGAGTCGCTTAGACTACGGATGTGAGGTTTATGGGGCGGCCTCACCTTCACTTCTCCATAAACTGGATGTCATTCAAAACACAGCCATGCGTATAGCCCTGGGAGCTTTCAGGTCCTCCCCAGTTACAGCCCTTCAGGCAGAATCCTCCCTATCCTCACTGTCACACCGACGCTCCACCCTCCTTGTCCGCACCTACACCAAACTTGCATCCTCACCTAGCTGCCACGCCCTCCACTCCCTCCTCCTCCGACAGAGTAGGGCACCACTTCTTGGCCCCCTACCATATCAAGCCCACACACCATTTGTAGAAAGAGCCCTCTCCTTCTTTGCCTCCCTCCGGGTGACCCCCCCCTCCTTTCTCACTCTCGAGAAGACTTCCCCTTTGGGCCCTTGGTTTCCCCTCTCCTCCTTAATATCCTTGACACTGCACACAGACACACAATGGTCAAAGGCACACTGTCCGGTGCAGGGCAGGATAATTTTCAACAACCTCCTGCACACTCACTACCACAACTCCCTCCACATATACACTGACGGCTCCCGCCTCCCAACACCTCCCTCTGTTGGAGCTGCTATGTATGTCCCAGTACGTAACACTGCCACTGCCTGGAGGCTTCCGGCCTCTGCCTCCATTCTGACGGCAGAACTCTTTGCCATCAGAGAGGGCCTCAGGTTTGCCACCACACTCACCTCCCCTTGCTCAGTCACTCTCTTCTCAGACTCCCTCTCAGCCCTCCAACTCATCCGGCGCCACCGCCCCAAAACACACCACTCCCTCTGCTTCACCATTCACCACTTTCTTCTCCAACTGTCCTCTTCTGGCTTCTCCATCCACCTTCAGTGGGTCCCCTCACACGTCGGCATCATGGGTAATATAGTGGCCGATAGAGCGGCAGCGGAAGCACACTCCCACCCCTTCCCCATACACCTCCCCACTGACCAGACTGACTCACTGACTAACCTCCACACAGCCTGTAGACTACACTGGGACACAGACCTGACTAACGCCCTACAGTACACCTCACTTGGACGCATTAGACAAGACACACGACACCACTGGTGGACCTACTCTCCCAGCCGTGCCCTTGACACTGCCGTCACCAGACTCAGAATTGGACACAGCCGCCTAAACTCCCACCTACACAAGCTGGGCATGACTGATGACCCCCACTGCCCTTGGTGCCCTACACAACCAGACACCCCAGAACACCTCCTACTTCACTGTCCTCGTCACCACTCCCACCGCATGGCACTCCTTCACTCACTGTCGTCTCTCCACATCCGCAGACCAACAATAACAGACATCTTAGGTGGCTCTCAAGATCCTGGCCTGGCCTTCAAAGTACTCAAACACACCAGGACCTTCCTCCAAAGGACAGGTCAACTCAACAGGATCTGATCCACTCATTCATCTGCAACCTGCACTTTTGGGGCACTAGAGGCTGTGGCACCACAGCCTGCACGGCCCCATCAAATTCCCAAGAAGAAGAAAAAGAAGATTCAAAGGAGTAAAAGGCGAAGAGCCTGGATGACGGTATAATTGACCTTCCCTAAGTTCCCTGATTATCCTCCATTATGAGCAGCAGAACCTCAACAGGTTATGGGCCCAGTACACGCCTGATATTCAATGGAGACGAAGCTAAGTACGAACTGTGGGAGGTGAAGTTTAAAGGATACCTGCGGGTACAGAAACTACACGGGGTGCTGACAGACGCCACCCCTGATACCGAGAAAAATGCCCAAGTTTTTGCTGAACTGGTGCAAGTACTAGATGACAAGAGTATTAACCTTATTATAAGAGATGCAGAGGATGACGGTAAGAAGGCATTGGAAATCCTAAGAAGCCATTATGTTGGCACCAGTAAGCCTAGAATAATTTCATTGTATCACAAGCTTTGTTCTCTGAAGATGGATATAGAAGTTGAAACTGCCACTGACTATATGATTCGTGCTGAAACTGCAGCCACTTCACTTAAGACTGCAGGAGAGAGTATCAGTGACAGCTTATTGATTGCAATGTTACTGAAAGGCCTACCTCCAAGCTATAAGACTTTTTGTACTGTAGTTACACAGAAAGATAAAATGATGACTTTTACAGAATTCAAAGTTGCCTTAAGGAGCTTTGAAGAGTCTGAAAAATGCCAGGCTACCCCTTCAGATGGGGACAGTGTAATGAAGTTCAATAGCAGAGTAAAAGTTAAAATAATTTGTTATTCATGTGGAAAAGAAGGACACAGAAGTTTTCAATGTAGGAGCAAAGACAAGACATTGAAAACCAACAGATGGTGTGATTACTGTAAATCCAGCACTCATGATACTGACTTTTGTAGGAATAAAAATTCAGTTAAGTCTGTGAACAAAGTGGAGGAAGATTCTCAAGAGCATGATGATGGTGCTCACAATTTTGTATTCAAGGCAAATGAACAATCCCTTGACCCAATAAAAGGAAACACCTTATTGGTAGATTGTGGTGCTACAACACATATTGTCACTGATAAGTCCAAATTCATCAGATTTAATGATAACTTTGAACCGAAGAATCATGTCATTGAACTAGCGGATGGGAGCAGAACAAATGGTGCTGTTCAAGGAAAGGGTGATGTCATAGTAAAAATGTATGACAGTAACGGAAAGTTAAGAAAAGGCACTCTGCAAAATGCCCTGTACATGCCCTCTTTCACCCATGACATCTTCTCTGTCCAAGCAGCCACGGAGATGGGAACGTCAGTCACTTTTTCTCAAAATGATGCTGAACTGAAGACTATGGATGGCACAACATTTCCCATTGAGAAAAAGAAGAAGTTTTATTTCATTAATAATGTTCAACCAAACCGAGAAGGAAGGCATTCAGCGGAAGAGTGGCATAAAATTCTCGGACACTGTAACATGAAGGATGTGATGAAATTAGAAAAGGTTGTTGATGGAATGACCATTATTGGAGAAGAAATGTTTGATTGTGAAACATGCATCTTGGGAAAAATGGCCCAATACAGAAACAGAAACCCAGACACAAGAGCTACTGAAATTCTTCACTTAGTGCACTGTGACCTATCAGGCCCTATTGTTCCCACTGGTAGGGGAGAATTCAAGTATATGATGTCATTTGTTGATGATTATTCTGGCGTAATGAAAGTATATTTATTGAAGAGTAAGACTGACACAGTGGCAGCAGCAGAAAAGTTCATTGCATCTATGTCACCATATGGAACTTTGAAGCGTTTGAGGACGGACAACGGCACAGAGTTTACTTCTGAAACCTTCAGATCCCTTATGATAAGAAACCACATAAAACAGGAGTTTTCAGCCCCATACTCACCTCACCAAAATGGAACAGTGGAAAGATCCTGGAGAACCCTGAGTGAGATGGCCAGATGCCTGATCCTTGAAAGCAAGTTACCAAGGGAGTTATGGACCTATGCCGTGAAAACTGCTGCAAAAATCAGGAACCGGTGCTATAACCCAAGGACTGGCAAGACTCCAATTGAAATTTTGACAGGAAGAAAACCGAACCTGAGTAACATGCACAAATTTGGGACAGTTTGCTATGCATACCTACAAAATAAGAAGAAGTTTGATGCTCGCTGTGAAAAAGGTATATTTGTAGGATATGATGAAGAAAGTCCAGCTTATTTTGTGTATCTCCCTGAGAAAAATGAAGTGAAGAAAGTAAGATGTGTAAGATTCACTGAGAAATTTGAACAGGATCTGGGAGAGCATGATGACTATGTGCATGTGTACCCAAGGTCAAAATCACAAGAGGTGGATGAGCAGGTGGAAGAAGACAATAAAAAGGAAGACAATGTACAAGAAGGGAGTGAAAGCCAAGAAGAAAGAAGAAGATATCCTCAGAGACAGAGGAATAAGCCAAAACACCTAGAAGATTACGATGAAGGAGACGAGGACGATGAAGGTGCCAAGAGTATGGTGCATTTTTGCTACAAGATTGCTGACGTCCCACAAACGTACGAGGATGCAATCTCATCAAAGGACTCTCACTCTTGGAAAAGGGCCATGGAAGAAGAAATTCAAGCTTTGAAGGACAACGACACATACGAGTTAACCCTATTACCAGAAGGAAGAAGAGTGGTAGGAGGAAAGTGGGTGTATACAGTAAAGAACAGTCATGACAGTGGTGAAAGATTCAAAGCCAGGTATGTAGCAAAAGGGTACTCTCAGGTGCAAGGTATTGACTTTCAAGAAACATTTTCACCAACAACCAAACTCACATCTATTAGAATGTTGATGCAGTTTGCAGTTCAGAACAATATGACTGTTGGTCAGATGGATGTAAAGACTACCTACCTGAATGCTGATATAGACTGTGAAATTTTCCTGGAACAGCCACAGGGTTTTGTTGTGACCAATGAGAAGGGGGAAGCACTTGTATGTAAACTTAAAAAATCTTTGTATGGTCTTAAACAGAGTGGCAGAAATTGGTACAACTTATTACACAAATGCTTGCTTGAGGAAGACTTTATTCAATCACAAGCTGATTATTGTCTGTACACAAAAATTAGGGAGGATTCAACCACTATAATCTTATTTTGGGTAGATGATATCATTATTGTTGGTAGTAGTAGGACAGCATTGAACAGTGTCAAGGAGTGTCTTAGTGATAAGTTCAAAATGAAGGATATGGGAAGGCTGAACTGGTTTTTGGGTATAGAATTTGTCTTTGGGGATGACTGTATCATGATGAATCAAAGGGAGCATTGTGAAAAAATGTTAACCAAGTTTAATATGAGTGATTGCAAACCTAAGGCCATCCCATGTGATCCAAGCATTATAAAGATGACAAATGATAATTCTAAAGAACTAGATGATCCCAAATTGTACAGAAAAATAGTTGGAAGTCTGATATATGTAATGACAGGCACAAGACCAGACTTATGCTATGTTGTCACAAAGTTATCTCAACACATGGCAAGACCAACACAAGCACACTTGGGTCTTGCTAAACATGTCCTGAGATATATCAAGGGTACACTTAATTACACTCTTAAGTTCTCTAAGTCGTGTCACCCATTGGAGCTTGTTGGGTTTTGTGATGTTGACTGGGGCGCATCAGAGGATAGGCGCAGCATTTCAGGCTATACCTTCCAGCTAAGCAAGTGTGGGCCATTAATATCATGGAAGAGTAAGAAACAAAATACAGTAGCTCTGTCAACATGTGAAGCAGAGTACATGGCCATAACAAATGCTATGCAGGAGGATAATTTCCTAAGGCAATTGTATTCTGATATGAATGGTTGTAACAAGGAGGCTGTGTTACTGTATGTGGACAATCAAGGGGCTCTAGCCTTAGCTAATAATCCTGTACACCATCAGAGGTCAAAACACATAGATATAAGGTATCACTTCATTCGCTCTGAGATAGAACAAGGTATCACAGATTTGAGATACATTCCGTCTGAAGAGAATATATCGGATATGTTCACCAAACCAGTTACAAAGAATAAGATGATTAAATTTGGTGTTGTAAAGGGAGAAACTTAAGTTTAAGAGGGGGTGTTAAGGAATTAGTAAACTTTTGTTTCTTAGTTTTATTTATGATTATGTGTATCATTATTATATTATGTTTTCTTTTGATATATATTTGTGGCCAAAATATGTTTAGACCTGTACCCACTGATCAGAGGCTTGTAAACAACCGGTGATTCAAAGGAGTAAAAGGCGAAGAGCCTGGATGACGGTATAATTGACCTTCCCTAAGTTCCCTGATTATCCTCCATTATGAGCAGCAGAACCTCAACACACACCTACCAATAAATCCCAGTATCTTTCTATTTATCTATGTCTAACTATAATACACTGTTCCCTGGGGCGCAAGTCACTGCTTACTTGAACTCCCAAAAGTCTCACTATATGACCTTCCTAAGGTAGTATCATTTAATGTGTAGTCTACAGATCTATTACCGGTAAAGATTCGTAAGATGATCTATTCGATATCTCCTTACCTTTAGTATGCACTGCAAATTCAACCTCAGAAACTTGTTAAGATCATATCAAACAGTTATGCCGCTGAATTACAGAAAAAAATACGATTTATTTTAGGTTACATTAGGTTTGGTAAGGTTAAGTTAGGTCTTGTTTGGTTCGGTTACGTTCGGTTTGGTTAGGTTAGTTTTGGTTAGGCTTATTGAACTGCAGCTCTGGGAAGGTTATGCTAACAAAGTTATTTTATTTGTAAAGTTTTTTTACATCTTCACCAGAATGGCGTGTGGCAACGAAAGAAAATGGCTTGTGTTCATATAAATGTTTTCTAATTGCCCTTGCTCTATGATAACTTCTAACATCTACATATTCATTATTAAACACTGTTGATTCAATGTACTAAACTCGTATCTTGAACACTTGGAAACTGACAAATTATAGATCGAAGTGCTTGGAGATACGTTGTCATCCACTATTAGTACGGCCTGTGCCTTATTATTTACCTGGTAAAGCATCTTTCATGTTAGGTTGATTATGTTATGTAAGGTACGGTTTAGTTCAGTTAGGCTCGGTTATATAAGCTTTTTACCCAAAACTTAGGCACATGCCATATCTATAAGCGAGCACTATGAAGATACAACATTCGTTAGGTTATGTTTAGATTAAGTTAGGTTATGTTTAGATTAGGTTAGGTAATGTTATGTTTGGTTAGGTACGGTTTGGTTCGGTTATATAAGCTTTTTATATTTTATTATCCCAAAGTTAGGCTCGTGTCGTATCTATAAGCGAGCACTATAAGGATACAGCATTCGTTAGGTTATGGTTAGATTATGTTGTTATGTTTGGTTAGGTACGGTTTGGTTCGGTTATATGAGTTATTCATATTTTATTACCCCAAAGATAGGCACGTGCCGTATCTAAAAGCGAGCACTTAGGTGCGGCTGCCGTACCTGTAAGCTGTGCTATTATAGATAGTACGCCACATACTCATTTCATGACATTACTGGCATTAATCAGGATAAAGCTATACTTTACCCTAATTAAAGCTATGCTTTACTCTGATTAAGTTTGTGCTTTACCACACAGTATTTTCACTTTTGTGTATTCAACGCACAATTTTTCTACTAAGGTGGCGTCATTTCCACAATTAAGGTGGGAATCAGTATATTTTACTCAAATAACTAACTATTTACTCTCTCTGGGCCGCCATATTTCCTTTTTGTGGGTGTTTTTTCAAGGGAATCCGGTTTGCAACCTGAAATCCGTCTGCCAAGACACCTCTAGAGCAGTCTTCGAAGCCGAGTCTCCTCGGCTTGGAACTGTCTTCGTATCCTCCAAGCCGAAAGTGGACGACAAACAGCGTTGCCAGATTGTTTTGGCCGTATTATCATACTACACAGGTTAAAATTATTGTACTTCTGGTAAAATTATCGTACACATATTTTTTTCTACATATTATGCAAAATTGCCATTTTCGCAATAACAGTATATATATATATATATATATATATATATATATATATATATATATACATATATATATATATATATATATATATATATATATATATATATATATATATATATATATATATATATATATAGAGAGAGAGAGAGAGAGAGAGAGAGAGAGAGAGAGAGAGAGAGAGAGATCAATGATCATAACAAACAAAACACTTCAGTAAGTAGTTTACTTACTAAATAGTGGGAGATTACTGGTCTTGGTCTTGTATATATACATCCGGGACGTCATCAGCAGCCCCGGCATCTTCAGTGGAGGAATATAGCACTCTTGATGTCATGTTTTTTATCATTGATTTTGATGGTTTGAAGGTCGTACAGTCACTGCTGGATGTAGATGCAACACTCTGCTTGGCTAGGATGATGTCTCTTACGGTTTCTGTTTTTAGCTTATTTCTGTCTTTTGTTTTCACACGGTTTACACTAGAGAAGCAGCGCTCACAGTCAGCATTAGCATGAGGCAAAGAAAGACATCCTAGTGCAAAGTCTGCAACAAGCTTAAACTTGGGGTTTCCATCACTATTCTCTAGAGTCTTTATGGCACACCAAAATTTATCAGGCTGGATATATTTGATTTTGTCCACTTGTTTAGCCATGTTAGTAATGAAATCAGGCAGATCTTCTACGGCAAGCCTCCTCCACTCATTGTCTAGTTGCTGGAGTGTGGAATCATCCTGGGCAATGATTCGGGGAAGGTATATTGCGAAGGGCACCAAACTTTACTCTTGCACTTTTCCTTGGATACCTAGAACACTGGCTGGCTCCAGCATATGCATTCTTGAAAGGACTTCATCCTCAAAATTAAATCTTTTCCTGATCTGTTCTGCTGCTACTATCAAAAATGATCTACAGTTGATGCGAAACTCATACATTTCTTTTTTTTGTTTGCTTAGTTCTGGATTGTCTGTTATTCTTTTTAAGACAGATGCACCCAAATACACCTGCTCTAGCATCAGGAACTCCCGTTCATATCTTGGATCAACTTTTGAAAGAGCAGTTTTCACAATGTATCCATGGTTCATGTACATCATTAACAATTCTTTATACAAATTACAAACTTGCCTGTGCAATTCAGTTATGACTACTCTTTCACTTTGAAATAAAAGGTTCAGCTGAGTAAACTTTGATAATACTGAAGAAAGGAAGCAGTAGTAAAGTCTATTAAATGGATTGTGCAGTTGCTCATAAGCATTTCTCACTGTGCTACCACAAGTTTTCGTCTGTTGAAAATTTAAGTCAGTAAAGAACATCTGAAGAGGGGCCCACTGCTCAAGCATCCTTTTCACAACAGCTGTGTAGAAAAGCCAGCGCGTTCTAGATGGCAATAAAATTCTAAGCTTTTGAGCCCCAGCAAACTCTTGGAATTCTACAAATTGTGCTAATCGTTTTGAAGAGTTCTTGAATGTGTTATGGACATCATGAGCTAATTGTTCTACAGCATGAGGTAATTGCTTGCATGCTTCAGAGGCACAGATATGGGCAGAATGGCAAACACATTTCATAATAAAGATCCCTGGGCAAAGTTCCTTTAACCTGCTACTCACAGAATTATTAGGACCCATCATAGTGCTGCACCCATCAGAGCCAAAGCCAATGATATTAGAAATAGGAACACCATTTTCAGTAAATGTTTTCATTATCTCTGAAAACAGCCTAGCAGCTGTAGCACCTTCATTAGCTTTACTAGGATCCTCACTACTGAATAATGGCACTAAATCCCAAAATTTAGTGACAACAGCATTTCCCTCAACCACTCTTACCATGATGCATAAATTCTGAGAGGTGGATATGTCTGTGGATTCGTCCACAAGGATGCTGAACTTGTTCTGTTTCAAGATGTTAATGAGGTCCTGTTTGTGAGAGTGTGCCATAATATTAACACACACTTTTTGGCATTTTGTTCTTTTCATTTTCAATTCCTTTGCAATAGTGGAGTCAGGGAAGCAACCTTTCAGAACTTCACACAGATGATCAGCCGCACGGAAACTTATATTATGTTCCATCATAAATGCAGTAAGTCTTATTTCAGCTGACTTAACAGAATCACTTTTACTAGTTTCACTATCAGCACGTGCACTTGTAAATGACTCCATGAGAGTTTTGGATGAGGATGGCGCAGTCGCACACATTTTCTTGTGCTTTGCAGTGTTCTCGTGCAACTTCAGAGTTGTAACTTGGGCAGTTACTTCAGCATTGCAATTAAGGCACATGGCCTTATAAGCATCCTTCTTTGAAGGCCTCACCCATGGAAACTGTTTCTCCCACTCGGACCTGTATTTCTGTTCACGTCGTGCTTTTTTCCGCACTGCCTCCTCCCTTGACTGTTCACGCTCAGACATTCTTAAAGAAAAATATCTTTCCTTCTGCGTCCAGAGCCGTGACTCGCGTGACTGTATAGTAACGACTGACGAAACGCTGGGACGGGGACTGGGGGAGCGGGCGGACGGGTTGCAGACAAGAACGGGACCTGTCTTCCACTCGCATGGAGTACGTACGTGATATTGTCCCGTAAGGAAAACAAAACATCCGGCATTTTTTTTTTTTCTTGCTGTCCAAATATATGCGAGAAATTTTACATTGCCTGATATTGATAACATTAATTTTCACTGAAATTATTGTTTATTTCATAAAAATATTGTGTATCGGTGATTAGTTTTTGGTACCGGGCCGGTCACCGCGTGGCTTGGAAGAGTGGAGGTAGAGGGGTAGCGTGGATGATGGAGGTCTTGTTGAAACACACACGGCTTGATATAGATGATATATTGACACAACACGACTTGAGTAGATACAGAATATATAGTGACTATGACCTTTGCCTGCCTTGAGAGAGATGACGAAACGTTGATGATGGTAGCGAGCTGAGAGATGAGCGACTGGTTGATGTAGTCGCTAGGCTGAGAGTGAGGGTGAGAAGTGGTGGTGTGGGCTCAGCCGCGGTCAGGAAAGGTCGACTCCAGGTGGACTACGCGCCTATGATTGGTCGGGACTGACCCGGGAGAATGACGTCACGGGAACAGAGCTGTGTGATAGGGTCCTGCACGTAGGCCGTGGGCTGGCTTTGACCTGACGCCTTGGCTGGGATGTGAATTCTAGGAAAATTCCTTACCCGCATACACTCTCTCTCTCTTAGCTAAAAACAATGAATATCTTAAAACTAGTTAACAATGAATATACAGATATGATATGATACAAATACTTCCCCCTTGGAAGCATACGTCCTCGTATGTTGAGCTAAAGAATACAATCAGAGAGGGGGGACGATGAAATACATTGAAACAATACAGAATACACAATAAGACATAAGACATAATACATGATAAAAATACATGAGACATGAACAAGAATCAGGATGTAGCCTTTACATAGATACATATATATACATAGTTGGACAGGAATGAAAGGAAAGATGAAAGAAATGGCTAGTAGACTGGACGAGACCGGAGCTGATATTTAGGTGAGGATGAGATGGGGGGTGAAGGTGGCTGACTTTCAACAATGTCAGGAGCATTTTCTGGTAGTGGAGAGGTAGGTTCGAAATCGAAACCACGATCAACCCGTTTGAGATGGTCTCTGTGAACAAAGTTTTCACTGCCTGAACTTAGGTTTCTGAGTTTGAACTTGTGACCGGCCATCTTTTCAATTACACGGTGAGGTCCGTTGAATCGGGGGTCGAGCTTAGAGTGGCGGTCTTGGACTTTGGTGAACACGATGTCACCAACCTCGATGTCATGCGGTTTAGCGCGCTGATGCTGTTTATGCAGCATAGATTCCTGAGAGGCGGTAAGTCTGTCACGGACGGACATATGAATGCGCTGGAAAGCTGAAACGCGATTCTGAACATAATCGTCAACGTTGTATAGAGGACGAGGGTCAGAGGAGAGAAACTCATATGGGAGTCTTTTGTCAGAGCCATATAAAATGAAATGTGGAGACTCGTTGATCGATGAGTGAATCGCAGCGTTAAGAGAGCATGCGACTAGGGGAATGTGATCATCCCATGAAGAGCTTGAATTGGCAATGAAGCGTAAGATGTCGAGAATTCGACGGTTTGCTCTCTCGACTTTTCCGTTCGCTTGAGGGGAATATGGAACAATGTTGCACTTTTTAATTTGAAATGACTCGCAAACAGCTTTGAGGATGGCATTGTTGAATTCGGTGCCATTATCTGATAGAAGTACTTTAGGAGATGCATACCGGCATATGACTTCATCTATCAGTGCTCGTGCAACTGAACGTGCAGATTTGTCTTTGAGAGGAACCAAGATGCTGAAGCGTGAAAAACTATCGATACAGACGAGCAAATAGTGAAAACCGTTCTCCGTCAGAGGGAGTTTCAAAATATCGACTGACAGACTGTCCCAAGGAGCATGAGGGATAGGATATGGGAGGTTCGGAGACTCATAATGGAGAGAGGGACGATGCTCAGCGCATGAAGCGCATAAGAGACAATGACGGGTGATGTCTTTCCTCATGGAAGGCCAGAAATATGATCTTTGAGCCTGTTTGAATGCTCTATCTTTGCCTGGATGACCGGCAAGAGGGGAGTCATGAACGTAATACAAGATAATAGGGACAAGAGCTTCTGGAATGACAAGCTGAGATGCATGATGTAATGAATCGTCCTCAGAAATGACAGAACTAGATTTATAGAGGACATCGTCTCGAAGCAAAAAGGAATCTGGGGAGAATGGCAAGCTTGGAAGGTTACTGGCATCACCTGATTCAAGATAATAAATGAGACGTTTGCAGAATTGATCAGACCTTTGAAGGGATTTGACTTCCTCAAGAGTGGGGAGTGACTGTGAGGTTGTGAGCAGACTGACAGGAGCGACATGACGGGACAGAGCGTCAGCGACAGAATTAGCTTTACCTGGGAGGTACGCGAATGAAGGATTGTACTCTTGAACAGTGAGTTGCCAACGGGCAAATTTTCCGGTTAAACTGGTTCCTTTGAATAACTCTGTGACAGCAAAATGATCGGTTAGAACGTGGATCTTATATCCGAGTATGATGTCTCTGAAGTGACGAAGAGACCAAACGACTGCGAGAGCTTCGCGGTGAGTGACACTGTAGTTGCGCTCAGCAGCATTGAGCAGACGACTGGCAAAGGCAACTGCGCGTGATTTACCATTTTCATCTCGTTGCATGAGGACAGAACCGATACCGATGTTTGATGCGTCAGTGCAAAGAATAAACTCCTTATTGAAATTAGGAAATGCGAGGACAGGAGCGTTGCATAAGGCTTGCTTGAGGGTAGCGAATGCTTTCTCGCACTCGTCCGTCCATGCGAATGTTACATTCTTTTTAAACAATGATGTGAGAGGTTGAGCGATTTTACTGAAATCTTTGATAAATTGCCGATAAAATCCTGCAAGGCCAATGAAACTACGAACGTCATCAGCAGAACTAGGAGTAGGAAACCGTGATATCGTATGAATTTTATCGTCAAGAGTGTGGATGCCATTTTTGTCAACCTTGTGGCCTAAGAATTTGATTTCACGTTTGAGGAACTGACATTTACTGAGTTTAAGAGTTAACCCAGCCTTTGCAAAACGTGACAGAACATCTGAGATGGTTTCGAGGTGTTCGGGAAGGTCCTTTGATGCGACTATCACATCGTCTAAGTAACAAAACACCGAGGAGCCTAAGAGGCCAGAGAGAACTGAGTTCATGAGACGCATGAAAGTTAAGGGACTATTACGTAAACCCATGGCCATACGTTTGAGAGCGTACTGGCCAGATGATGTGGTGAAAGCAGTGTAGTGCCGTGAACTTTCTTCTAGCTCGACCTGGAAGAAACCAGACTGAAGGTCGAGGGTGGAAAATACACTGTTTGAATCACCTATTGACTGGAGGAGATCAGACAAGATTGGCATAGGGAATCGATCGGGTATCGTCGCGGCGTTTAAACCACGGAAATCGACGACTACTCTCCACTCACCATTGGACTTAGGAACTAGAAACAGCGGGGCATTGAATGGTGATGCCGCTGGCTCTATGATATCCTCGTCCAGCATGCTTCTGACAGCGTCGTCCATTAACGTCCTGCGGCTGTGTGGGATGCGATAAGCCGGGACGTAGATGGGTGTCGAGCCTGGGGTGAGGTGGATGGAATGACGAACAGCATCGGTCTTGCCCAGAGGTTCACCCGGAAGAGAGACACATGACCTGAAAGTCGATAAGAGGGCAAGTAAATCTGTTTTCGTTTCAGGAAAATCAACATCACCAATATGCTGGTCAAGAAGAGGAGGAGGAGAATCTGAGGCAATTGGTGAAGACATGGATGTGTGACAAGGAGATGAGGTGACAGGGGTGACAGGGGCAGGATAAGGGAGAACTTCGCCTAAAGTCACGCCAGATTGAAGGGATATAGGGTGATTCGTGAGATTCTGAATGGCAATACAGCAAGAACTATCCTTGTCTAGGGTTGAAAGAACTGATTCGAGAGCGACACCATTCACTCGGGCAGAGTCGGGCAAACATAAGATGTCTGTCCCGGGGGGCACACCTTTGACGACGACGCGCACCAAACAGAGGTGGGTCTGTGTGACTACCACAGAGGAGGTCAACACAGCTTTCCTGAGTCTGGTGTTCGAGAGGACGTCAGACAGTGTTGTAGGAGAAGAGGGATTGTCGGTGTCGCTGTGCAGCGCTTCGCTAGGCGAGTCGGCTGGCGTAGATGATAAGACAGGATCAGGGATTACTGAGGGTGTCTCGAGCGATGAGGGAGGGACATGAGATGAGTCCTGAGAAGGCGCGTGTATGACAACGTAGACATCAGATGGTGGCGGTGACTCAGGGAAGGGTGAGGCAGAGATGAAGGTGCCATTCTGGGCGATTTGATGAACAGAAGGGAAAAGTGAGATGTTGAAGTGAGACATTGTATGGTATCCTATCAATATTTCAGCTGCAAAACATACATCATCCATGACATAGAAAAAATCTGAGATAGAAGGATCAAGTGGAGACAAACAGATACTGAGGAGAACCTTTCTATGAGGTATGACAACGTTTCCAGAAATACCACTAACAGTGATGTCTGGTGGATAACTCTGAAACTTGTGCCTTGAGGCAGCAGAGAGTTTTTCAAAAACATGAGTTTTAATGATGTTGACTGAGGCACCAGAATCGAAAAATGCACGGCATTTGTGAGAGGCTAATTTGACGTCAGCAGTCAGACCTTGGAAAAATCCGGAGGATTTAACAGGGACACATGGGAGAGGCACTGTCTGTGCATCCGTGAAAACAACACGTTTATGAGATGACTTATTACCTGCGGTCTTTAGAATGGACTTGAGTGTTACCGAGGAGGTGCGAGGCTCTGGCGCGAATCGTTTCCCGAAGATTGAGAAGACTGCATTTTGTTACTGGAAAAGGCGACATTCCTCAAGTGAGTGACCGCGTTTATTATGAAGGGAGCAGAAGGCATTACTGTTGAAATTATGATAACCTCTTTCGTCAAGCATTACTCGACAGTCCGCTGAGACGTGACCTTTGAGTCCACATCGATAACATGTTACCTTTCTCGAGTCACGGGAGGATGAACGGTGACGAGAATGAGAGCGTTGATCAGAACGTGACAAATGAGTGTTTGAAGGTGGAGATGGGCTCTGAGGGGAGGAGCTTCGGTGAGAAAATGGGGGCTTGATTAAGGAATGCGGGGACTGAACTAAACTTACTGGCTGAGGAACAGGTGGCGATTTCTCTGATATTTTCTTGCACAGATCATACAAGAAATCTTCCTTACTGAATTTAATGTCGCTTGCAACGGTGAAGGTTGGTGAATCGAGCTGAACAAGGAACAGGAAATACGACATAAGGCGTTTGAAATCAGTAGAAGATATATTGCCGTCTGTGTCGATCTACTGAGAGGATTTCATTTGCTCTGTTAACTCAGCACTGAAAGAGGATGCAATATTCTCTGCCTTATACACATCATGAGTAGAACGAGCAATATTAGTGAGAGTTTGAGCAATTTTGAGGAAGGATGAGTTGCACCTAATTTTGAGTGACCAGAGAAATGAGAGATTAATGCTGTGATGAGTTCATCGTATGTAGAAAAACTGAGGAATTTATCGGTTTTTATGAGTTTTCCCGCAAGACTAGATGGGTCATGACAAATCCGTGATTTTAAAATGGCTAATTTTCCCACATCAGAATGAGCTGAGCGACGTGTACATTCATCATTTACACGCCGGACAAAGGCTTGGACTGATTCAGAGTTAGTACCAGAAAAAGGAGGAATTGAGACATTATCAGATATGAGAGTAACCTGAGGTGTGGGTGTGTGAGTTGACTGGTCGTTAGACATCGTGAGGGAAATAGTGCTCACGTTGAGGAAACACACAAGAAAACAAAGAAACACTGAGTGTACACAAAAAATGTAGAATAACTGGCACAATAAAGAGAAAAATATAATAAGAACTAAGGTACTTAACTAGCAGAAGACCAAGGAGGTGGAACACGTGGGCGCTGACTGGTCACGTGGTGAATGGGCGTATTTCTGGGCTGCGACACGTGGTGAAGAGCGATGGGCGTCTTGAGGGCGGAGACACGTGGTGAGGGCGTGGAAAACTTGTTTGAGGGACCACGTGGTGATGGGTGATGACGGTCTTGAAGGGACACGTGGTGAAGGGCGATGGGCGTCTTGAGGGCGTCTTGAGGTGATGCGTGGGCAGCGAAGATGGCGCGCCGCGAACAAAATGGAGGTAGAGGTGATGGGCGTCTTGAACAGCAGGGCGAGGAGGCTTGTACTCACTCGGAATAGATGCTACTGCAGAAGGGCGACGAAGGAAGCGACTGCAGGGCGTAGAGGAGAACACGAGGTGGGCGAGGCAAGGGCGTGTGTGTAGAATCACTTACTGGGCGGAACTGTGCACGTGGTGAGTGTAGAGACGACGGAGGAAGATGAAGCTTGATAATTCGTCGCTTAGAAGGACGAATTCCACCGTTGCACACCAATTGTATCGGTGATTAGTTTTTGGTACCGGGCCGGTCACCGCGTGGCTTGGAAGAGTGGAGGTAGAGGGGTAGCGTGGATGATGGAGGTCTTGTTGAAACACACACGGCTTGATATAGATGATATATTGACACAACACGACTTGAGTAGATACAGAATATATAGTGACTATGACCTTTGCCTGCCTTGAGAGAGATGACGAAACGTTGATGATGGTAGCGAGCTGAGAGATGAGCGACTGGTTGATGTAGTCGCCAGGCTGAGAGTGAGGGTGAGAAGTGGTGGTGTGGGCTCAGCCGCGGTCAGGAAAGGTCAACTCCAGGTGGACTACGCGCCTATGATTGGTCGGGACTGACCCGGGAGAATGACGTCACGGGAACAGAGCTGTGTGATAGGGTCCTGCACGTAGGCCGTGGGCTGGCTTTGACCTGACGCCTTGGCTGGGATGTGAATTCTAGGAAAATTCCTTACCCGCATACACTCTCTCTCTCTTAGCTAAAAACAATGAATATCTTAAAACTAGTTAACAATGAATATACAGATATGATATGATACAATTGTACGAATTTCCAAATTATCGTATTATCGTATGAGCCTCATTGTACATCGTACACGGGCGCAAAATATTGTACGTGTACAATAATTATCGTACGTCTGGCAACGCTGTGACGACAAAAACGCGCCAGGCGGGATTGACTTGAGATTGACTTGGGTTTACCGAAGATAATCTTCGAAGCCGTGGACGACAAAAATGCGGCTATAGTGTACTCAACATATCTGTGAAGGTTTCTGGCGGTGCTCACCATTTTTTTTACCTCGCAAAACTTTTTTGAAATTATGATAGGTTATGTTAGGTTGGTTAGATTATGTCAAGTTATGGTTATGTTAAAGTTGTTAGGTTACGGTTATGTTATGGTTAGGTTAGGTTAGGTTAAGTTAGATTCAGTTAGGTTCGATTATATAAGATTTTTACATTTTATCACCCGGAAGTTAGGGTTCGCAAATTATTTTTTTTGTGGGTTTGGGTATTAAAATGTAAAAATCTTATATAACCGAACCTAACTGAACTGCACCAAACCTAACTTAACATAACCATTACATAACCGCAAACTAACCTAACAACCTTAACCTAACCATAACTTAACCTAACTTAACCAACATAACATAACTTCAAAGACGTTTTGCGAGGTAAATAATGGTAAGCACCCCCTAAAACCTTCACAGATATGTTGAGTACACTATGTACACTATATGTGTGTGTGTGTGTTGTAGGTCGAGAACTATAATTAATAAGGTATACTTACAATGACTACGAATAGACAAAGAGTGAATATGAACCAAACTTTCTGTTGCGACATTTAAAAATGAAATTACTCTTTATATAATGAAGCAAATTTTTTTTTCATTACCTTTGAGTAAAATAAAAAATCTAACTACATTAGCTGATACGCCTTTTAAAATGATTTAAATGATTATAGGTATTGAAAGCTGAAATTCCTTCTAAATTATAAAGACTATAAACAGAATATGTGGAACTACTTCAAAAAAAATATTTGAAAGTGAACGAGAACGAAAGATTCGATTCTCTGAAAAGAGCCGGAATGCCCATTACTAGACTACTCTCCCTGATCAAGATCAAGACATGTAACATCAAGATCAAAGATTAAGAAAACAAGGTTTCACCTAGTTGCATCGTAAACGCTAAACCCTGCCTACTCTGTTAGCAGCAGCAGGCGTCCACCCCTCACAAAAACCAGCTTTCATCCGTCTCACCACCGCCTTCTTAAAGAAGACGGGTCAGCTAACACGCCTGTGATAACCTCACAGGACTTCACCAGGGCTCATATGACCGACTGAATCGTCGCAGCCCTAAACAACAAGAACCTAAACGCTAAACATGACTTTATTCCTTAAAGTATTTGCAGGATGTTATCTCTGACTCAAAGACTTATTAACTATGAATCTCCAGTGTTGGTTAGTGGTGTTAATCCACTTGATAACAGTGAAGACACAGTTGATTGTCAACGTGAAGACCCAGGTAAGGCGGTAAAATGTTTAGGGGCGATTTACAGTGTTAACCAACCAACGATTTTCTTATGCGCCTTCTGGTGATACATGTAGTCAATTGGGTAAAGATTCGTAAGACGATCCTTTCGTTATCTCATTGCCTTTAAAGTGCACTGCAAATTCAATCTTATACTTGTTCATATCATCTCAAATAGTTATGCCGCTGAATTTATCAAAAAAATACGGCACAGCTTACAGATACGGCAGCCGTACCTGTAAGTGCTCGCTTATAGATACATCATGTGCCTAACTTTTGGGTAATAAAATATAAGAAGCTAACCGAACTTAACTGAACCAAACCATACCTAACCAAACCTAACATAAGATAATCAACCTAACATAACTTGAAATAATAAGGCACAGGCCATAGGAATAGCGGATGACAACGCGGTACGACTGCCGTATCTCTAAGCACAGTTTTTTTTCTAAATGCATAGGGATACGGCAGTCGTACCATGTTGTCATCCGCTATTCGTACGGCCTGTGCCTTATTATTTACTTGGCAGAGCTTCTTTGAAGTTATGTTAGGTTGATTATGGGAAAATCTTACTAATAGCATCTCACGGATCACCAAAATATTGACATAGGTGATAAGGTATGTAATGTACAACACGTTTGTTGTGGTTTTATTTGGGGGACGGCCTTAGTTTGACCACAAAAGCTCTTTAAAAATCTGGTAGGTGCCTCAAATTCTAAGTCCACACATGTTAAGTTATGGTTAGGTTGTTAGGTTAGGTTAGGTTAGGTTATGATTAGATTAGGTTCGGTTATATAAGATTTTTACATTTTATTACGCAATAGTTAGGGTTCTCAACCTTAGATTTTTTTCTGGATTTGGGTAATAAAATGTAAAAATCTTATATAATCGAACCTAACTGAAACGAACCTAACCTAATTTAACCTAACCATAACATAATCTTAACCTAACCATAACTTAACATCTGTGTGGATTTAGAATTTGAGGCACCTACCAGATTTTTAAAGAGCCTCTGTGGCAAAACTAAGGCCGTCCCCCAAATAAAACCACCACAAACGTGTTGTACATTATATACCTTATCACCTATGTCAATATTTTGGTGATCCGTGAGGAGATACTATACATAGTTCCCACGGCTGAAGGATTACCCATGATGCTTAGCGCGGTCCGCCATATTGAGAGGCAAAACTTCATTGTCAATATCGCGCGAGCTCTACAATAGTATAGATAAACACTACCACCATGTCGTCAAAACCACCGAAAAAGAAGTATATAGATGGTTTGGATAAGCAAACATACAATAGGTATGTCCAGAAGACAGAATGTATTGGCGTTGACCCCTACGAAGTGCCAAAACAGAAGTTTAGTAGTGACCATAAATGCCTTCCGGCCATAACATACATATACATTTTAAACTATCTGGTGAATTCGACGAGTGCCTACACATTTGAAGAATTGAGGGCTTTTAAGGTACCCACAGGGACATTAGTTAGGTTAGTCTTACTTAGGTTTGCTTAGGTTAGATTAGTTTTAATTTGGTTTGCTTAGGTTTACTGAAAGAAATTTTTTTCCTATTGATTTTGATGGTTTTGAATTAATCTGACTTTCTTGTGGAAATTTTTACCTTGAAAAAAATTGCCTGGCATAACAAACAAACATCAGATTAATTCAAAACACATCAAAATCTATCAGAAAAAAATTGCTTTGTCAAAAAAACAGACTGGATCGTCTTACGAATCTTTACCTGAACCTAACATAACATAACCAGAATTAACCAAAACCCTAACCTACATTGACAAATATCAGAACCTTGTTAAAACGAAACTAAACTTTACTTTTCGAAGAGATCTCACAGAAAACATTGAATATCTCACAAACTAAGAATTTGCGATGGAATTTGGATTAAGAAAACCTTATCAAAATGCAACAGGTAATGCAAAAGTACTGCCCTGAATTCTCTAGAACATTCTGATGAAGATGTAAATTAATACCGGTTAGGTTGCGTTAGGTTATGGTTAAATTAGGTTTGGCTAGGTACTGTTTGGCTCGGTTAGATTCGGTTATGTAAGCTTTTTATATTTCATTACCCAAAAGTTAGGCATTTTACTTTAGATTTTTTTTCCTGATTGCCATATTATAGCCTGAATCTAGGTAAATTTCTCGAAGTCAATTGCTCGACAGTAAATTGCTCAAGAAATAATTTCTCAAACTATCAATTGCTCGACAGTAAATTGCTTAAGAAAATAACCTAACCTAACCTAACCTAAATAAAAATTTATCCATTCTTGATTTTAACTTTTCAGTTAACAATAATAGTTATTTTTTTATGAGCTTTATGTTTTCATATTGTTTTCTAAGTGGCAATAGAAAGATTACGTTACCCAGAAGGTGATCCCAGCATTATACATCCTTCTTGGCAACTCACCCAGTCTTTTCAGGTGTCCAAACCATCTGAGTATTCATATTAAATTATTGTTGTAATTTACTTAAAAAATAATATCCTTTTAGGTAAACATGATAGAAAACCAAGAAAATTTATTGACTTGTAAAATACAATAGATTAGATCTTAGATTATAAACAAACATTCAAGACATAAATCCATATACATCAATGAATACAAGTATGTAGAAAACTATGTACGTACATGTTTGGGAGACTGCTTTGTATAAAAATTGAAAATGAAAGTAGTTGAGGAATAATATGGAGATAACATTAGTGTTTTCTCCCGAGGTTATTACTTACATGTCTGATATAATTAAGGTGTTTCCCTATCAAGTCTGTTATTTAATATCGTCTCTGTATATAGACAGTTAGGTACAGTTGGTGTTGTGTTATCAATAGTCGGGTTTTAGGACGTTTCTTGACCATCTGTTGTAAGACAGTGTTGTTTGTTTGCCTTTCAAAATGGCGGCTGACCTGAACCCCGGATGTGTGACGTCACGTAGGAACTATGTATTAATAAGATTTACCTGATTATGTTATTGTAGGTTTGGTTAGGTACGGTTTGGTTCGGTTATATAAGCTTTTTACCCAAAAGTTGGGCACCTACCATATCTATAAGCGAGCACTATGAGGATACAACATTCGTTAGGTTATGGTTAGAGTAGGTTAGGTTTGGTTAGGTATGGTTTGGTTCAGTTAGGTTCGGTTATATAAGCTTCTTATATTTTATTACTCAAAAGTTAGGCACGTTCTGTATCTATAAGCGAACACTTACATTTACACTTACGGCTGCCGTCCCTGTAAGCACTGCCTTTATTTTTCCTTCTCTTTGAAAAATAAAGTTTAGTATTGTTTGAACAAGGTTCTGTTATTTGTCAATATAAGTTAAGGTGTGGTTAATTTATGTTATGTTAATTTAGAAATTATCAAATGTTTTTTATGACTAAAAGTAGGAGGCTGTGCGAGGTGCAGACGCCATTTTCTTTTGTAGCCGCATGCCATTCTGGTGTAAATGTAAAAAATTGCTTCTGATAAAGATTCGTAAGAAGACCCATACGATATCTCCTTATGATTATAATGCACTGCAAATTCAACCTTAGATACTTGTTCAAATCATCTCAAACAGTTATGCTGCTGAATTACAGAAATTTTTATTTTATTTAGGTTACGTTAGATTTAGTTATGTTTGATTAGGTTTCATTACGTTTAATTTGGTTTGGTTAGGTTTATCTAGGTTGCTGTTATGTTATGTTAATTAAGAAGCTATTAAATGTTTTCTTTGACTAAAAGTAGGGTGTTGTGTGAGATGCAGACGCCATTTTCTTTCGTAGCCACACACCATTCTGGTGAAGATGTAAAAATTTAGCGAAAAAAATAGCTTTGTTAGCTTAACCTTCCCAGAGCTGCAGTTAAATATGCCTAAACAAAACTAACCCAACCAAACGTAACAAAACCTAACCAAATCTTAAGTAACCTAGAAAAAAAACAATCTCATATTTTACTGTAATTCAGCAGCATAACTATTTGAGGTGATCTGAACAAGTATCTGAGGTTGAATTTGCAGTGCATTATAAATATAAGAAGATATCGAATGGATTGTCTTACGAACCTTTACCTAGCTTTATTAACATAACCTTCCTAGAGCTGCAGTTAATAAGTCTAAATAAAACTAACCAAACCAAACCTAACTAAACCTAACCAAACCTAACGTAACCTAAAAAAAAAATATTGTATTTTTTTGTGTAATTCTGCAGTATAACCGAGGTAATCTGAACAAGTATCGGATGTTGAATTTGCAGTACATTATAAAGGTAAGGAGATATCAAATGGATCGTCTTACAAATCTTTTCTATGAATTGATTGATTTTCTACCTCTTTTCCATCGCAAATGGGTAGTTTTCAAGTTATGCCTACCCATCATCCCCAACATTCTTGGGGGACCTGTGGGAAATCGGGTCCCCAGCTAGGAAGATATTACGTTACTTATGGTTAGGTTAGGATAGATTAGGTTGTTAGGTTGGGGTTAGTAAGGTTTACCCAGAAAATAGGTTTTTCACCTTACATTTTTTTTGGAGTTACTTCAAGTTCGATTAGGTTATGTTAATTTAGAAAAAAAATTATCATGTTAATTTATTAGCATAAATCGCTATTTCGTCATCCCCCACCCAAAAACCCCAATTTCCCCCAAATCGTTGGGGATAAGGGATAGGCATAACTTAAAAACTAGCCATTTGCGACAGAAAAGAAATAGAATATCAATCAATTCACTACATGTATCACCAGAAAAACATAAGGTCCATCAAATAATCGTTGATTGAGTGAAACTGTAAGTTGTCCAAAAATTTGTTTTTCTTATTATGTGTTCAGGTGATTCGACATTTTGAGATTAATTTATGGGCAAAACCACTGGTTTCTGGACTAAGCCACTGGTTTCTGAGTTTCCTCCACTTACACTTAATTAAGTACATTTCACAGACAAGTTAAGTTGACTGTGCTGCGCTCTTGGATGGTATACAGTAAGTTGACTGGTGGTGATGTGAACGGGTCAAACTTGCATTCTTCCAGTGGTCATCAAGTTGGTTGTTAAACTGATTTGTATCTGATTAATTGATCCAGCCTCAGCAACTTTAGGGGAGGAGTCCATTCCACATATTAACTGTCCAATATTAGAAGGTATTGTGCTGTACACCTAACACACCATCAACTGGATGATGCTGGAATGGCTGCCTGCCATGTTGATGGCTTGGTCTGTCCAGTGGTTAGAAAGATGCTGCGAGTACTTCTGTTTCATAGGTGTTGAAGTGTTTTCAAATCTCCAACATATCCCGTTTATGCCTTCTATATTTCAACGTCGGGATATTCAGATGCCTAAGTAATCAAGATGCTGAAGTCCATCCACCACCTCCCCTCCCTTTGTGGAACCTGTGAGAAATTAAGTCTATAGTGCAAATGAGGTCCAAAGTCAATCGAAGCACATAAAAAAAACACCGGATAGCTAAACAAATTTTCTTCCAAAACTTTTTTCTGGCTCTCTCCTTTAAGCTGCCTGTTTATATATTTGTAAAAGAAAATTTAGTATATTCCTAACGAATCCTAGTCTTTGAAACCTCTTCCACACAGGCAATTTTCTTTCTTTTTTTTAAATGAAGTCAAACTTTTTCTAACCTAACATACACCTAATCTAACCTTACCTACAAAAAAAGCTTCATATTAAGGAGTACACCAGTCTCACACTGCTAGATGAAATTTTTTTTCTGGTAAATTTAGATGTGCTATGAATGAATCTGATAGTTGTTCCTGTTGCAAATCATTGATTTTTTTTTATGCCCCCCTCACCTGTAGCAGATAGTGATTTGCGACAAAAACAAATCAAAGCTTAAAACAAAAAACACCAAAATCTACATGAAAAAATGGTTTTCTCCATTCAGAACACCTAACCTAACAATTAATTACAATTGCAATTCATTTGGGACACATATATATAGGATTCAAAATGTTCTGAACGACAAGCTCTATCCCATGAGAGATGTAAAAACTGCTGTTGTGAGACTGGTGCACTTCTTGATAAATACACCCCAAAAAAGAAGAATCTAAGCTGAATTTTAATAATTCTTGGGGCTTCTCTGTTATAGTTAGAAATGTAACCATTAAACATATCTACCTTACTAAGTTCCACTTACTGGTGAACTTTTTCCTGATATAGACATGGTCCTTCTTGATGCGACAAAGGACAACACATTATTTGAAGACAGTGGTACCAGCAGTAGTGATGAGTTTTTAAGCTTTGATGATGAAGAATTTTCTGGCTTTGAAGATGATTAAAGTTTTTGTTACAGAACCATAAATGTGCATTTTGTATCATGTTCAGCTGTAATGGTAGCCTCATTCTGATTATTTTTCTGGCTTTTATAAAATGTTTTCTGCTTTGTTTTGTCTTGGCTTGTACTGCTAGCTTGACTTTTATATACGATAATGTTTTCTGCTATGGCTAAGGTGCTTTTCTAATGTTTTTATTTTTATTTTGTGCTTTTGTGATTTCCTTTTTGTTCAACTATTTTGCTAGCTTGATTTTTATATGTATGAGTAGGTAGTAGACACCTGCCGCCCGATGGAATACTCCAGGAGAGGTACTTACGGGGATGTAGGCAGTGCTGCAGACTGAGTGATTCCCCATGGCCTCTCTTCCCAGTTCCCTTAATGTTACACAAGAGAGCAGCTGCAGCCTGCCCTCTAGAGACAACTTCTTCTACAACCAACATAACATTACTACACCTTACACTTTACACTCTTCAAATCAAAATTTAAAAATAGCTTCACCACACCCAGCCTCGGAGTCCCCATCTGGGGAGGGGACCACAAATGTCCCCAGGTTGGACTGCTCTTCTGCTGACGATCTCCGGTGTCTTGACACTTCCTCTAACACTTTTACTCTCGATTTCTGCAACATTCGTGGCCTTAGATCTAATTTTCAATCTGTGGAGCACCATCTCTCCTCCACTAAACCTCATCTTCTCTTCCTAACTGAAACACAGTTGTCTGTGACTACTGACAGCAACCCCTTCTCTGTTCCCTCCTACTTTCTCTATCCTCATTTTCAATCCAAAGTTGGCTGTTGCGCATATGTGCGTAACGACATTACTTGCTCTCGTGCCCCCAATCTTGAATCTTCAGAATTTTCTGGCTAAGACTTCAATGTCACTCTCTAACTAGATTAATCTGTGATCTCTCACCTAATTCCTCTGACTGTAAAATTCTTTGACTATTTGACTTCCAAAGTGGAGCACATCCTATCTCACTTTCCTTATGCTGAGATCTCCATTTTAGGGGATTTCAATGTTCACCACCAGCTTTGGCTTTCATCTTCTTTCACTGACCAACCTGGTGAACAAACCTTCAACTTTGCTATCCTTCATGACCTAGAGCAGCTAGTGCAGTTCCCTACCCGTATCCCTGACCGCCTTGGAGACACGGCCAACATTCTTGATCTTTTCCTAACTTCCAACCCTTCAACTTACTCTGTTAAACTTTCCTCTCCGTTGGGCTCCTCCGATCACAGTCTTATTTCTGTTACCTGTCCAGTGCAGCCTCAGGACCCGCCTAAGCAGAGGTGCTTCTGGCATTTCAACTCTGCTAAGTGGGAAGACCTGAGGCAGTACTATTCTGATTTTCCTTGGGATGATTGTTGCTTCCATGTCAGAGATCCTCCTCTTTGTGCCGAGCGCATAACAGAGGTGATTGTCTCTGTCATGGAGCTATACATTCCTCATACTTTCTCTAATACTAAAGCTAAAAAGCCCTGGCTTAACTCTGCTTGTTCTCGTGCTGTCAATGATAGAGAGGCGGCTCACAAACGGTACCGTAGCCATCCATCTGCTGAAACTCATGCCCTATATATTTCTGCCCATAATCATGCCAAATCTATTCTTCAACTTACTAAAATCTCTTTCATTAGTAGAAAATGTCAAAGTCTTTCCAACTCTAACTCTTCTCGTGATTTCTGGCATCTAGCCAATAATATCTCTAACAATTTTACTTCTTCATCTTTCCCTTTTTTACTTCAACCAGATGGCCTCTTCTTTCTCTAAAGCTGAACTCTTTGCTCAAACCTTTGCTACCAACTCTACTTTGGATGATACTGGGCATATTCCTCCTACTCCTCCATCCTCTGACTACTTCATCCCTAAAATATAAATTCTTTATTATGACGTTTTCCAGGCCCTCTCTGGTCTTGATTCTCGGAAGGCTTACGGTCCGGATGGAGTCCCTCCTATTGTTCTCAAAAACTGTGCTTCCGAACTCGCTCACTGCCTGGTCAAACTTTTTCGGCTGTATCTCTCTACTTCTACCTATCCTTCTTGCTGGAAGTTTGCTCACATTCAACCTGTTCCTAAAAAAGGTGACCACTCCAATCCTTCTAACTATCGCCCTATAGCTTTGATTTCCTGCCTTTCTAAAACCTTTGAGTCTGTCCTTAACAAGAAGATAATGAGGCATTTATCAGCTCACAACCTTCTCTCTGATTGCCAGTATGATTTCCATAAAGGCCGATCTACTGGTGATCATCTTGCTTTCCTAACTGAATCTTGGTTATCCTCTTTTAGGGACTTCAGTGAAACCTTTACTGTCGGCCTTGACATATTGAAAGCTTTTGATAGAGTCTGGCATAAATCTTTAATTTCTAAACTACCCTCCTACGGATTCTATCCTTCTCTCTGTACCTTCATCTCCAGTTTCCTTTCCGACCGGTCTATTGCTGCTGTAGTGGACAGTCACTGTTCTTCTCCTAAAACTATCAACAGTGGTGTTCCTCAGAGTTCTGTCCTATCATCCACTCTCTTTCTATTATTCATCAATGATCTCCTAAATCTGACTCAATGCCCTATCCACTCCTATGCTGATGACACCACCTTGCATTTTTCAACGTCGTACAACCGACGCCCAACCCAACAAGAATTAAATGACTCAAGGCGAGATGCTATAGGACGCTTAACTTCTGATCTTTCACTAGCTTCTGATTGGGGCATAGCAAACCTTGTTTTGTTCAATGCCTCAAAAACTCAATTTCTACAACTATCTACTCAACATAACCTTCCAGATAATTATCCCCACTTCTTCAACGACACTCAACTTTCACTCTCCTCCACATTAAACACACTCGGTCTATCCTTTACTAAAAATCTAAACTGGCAATTTCATATCTCTATTCTTGCTAAATCAGCTTCCAAGAAATTAGGTGTCCTATGGCATCTGCGTCCATTTTCTCTTCCTCTCAGCTGCTTGCTCTGTACCGGGACCTTAAACAGGGTGGAGTCCAAAGCTTTTTGCCTAATCAACTCTCCTCCTCTAACTGACTGTCTTGACTCTTTAAGTCACCGCCGCAATGTTGCATCTTTATCTATCTTCTACCGCAACTTTCATGCTGACTGCTCTTCTGAACTTGCTAACTGCATGACTCCCCCCATCCCGCGGCCTTGTTGCACAAGACTTTCTACTTCTTCTCATCCTTATTCTGTCCATCTACCTAATGCAAGAGTTAACCAGTATCTTCACTCTTTCATCCCTTACACTGGTAAACTCTGGCACTCTCTTCCTTTGTCTGTTTTTCCACCTGCCTATGACTTAAACTCTTTCAAAAGAGGAGTGTCAAGACCTCTCATACTAAATTGAACTGCCCCCCCATTTTTTATTTCTCCTACTATCTTCTTTACAGGGTCCTGGCAACAAGCGGGATTTTTTTATACTTAATTTTTTTCCCTTAGCCAGTACCCTTTTAATGTTTAAAAAAAAAAAAAAAAAAAAAAAAAAAAAAAAAATATATATATATATATATATATATATATATATATATATATATATATATATATATATATATATATATATATATATGGTAATGTTTTCTGTATAGCTAAGGTGATTTTGTAATGTTTTAGTTTACTGCTATAGCGCTTTTAGTTTTTTGCATTGTTTTATTACTGTAATCCTGCTATAGTTCGTCTTTTGTAATGTACTGCTACCTTGCTTTAAACTTTTTTTCCTGCATATGCCCTGCTGTAATAGGAGTGCGTCTTATATGCCGTCAAATGCGGTAATTTATATATTTATGTAAATAAGGATTGTATTTTATTATTGGGATGATTGTTGCAAATCTCCCCTCCCTACAGCCTTGAGTCATCATGCATACACCAATTTTTATACCTGATGTTGTGACACCACCGGACATCTACCAATCAGTGTCCAAAGAAACAAAGATGCTTATGGCAACACCAAATCGGTGCCCAATATTGGCCTGCATGAACAAAATATTTCTATAATATTCTTGGAATTTCTTTCATTATTGGACGTAAGGATGCTTTTTTATTTATTTATTTATTTATTTATTATTATTAATATTATTATTATTATTATTATTATTATTATTATTTTATTTTGTTTTATTTATTTATTTTTTTTACATTCTAATTTGTTCATTTGTTGATACTATTTACAATACTTCTCAAACATTTTGCTTATGATTATTTTCTAACACTACATAACTTAATGTTTGTGAGTCGTGCTGATCCGTATTCAGTGTTCATGAGGAACTGTTATGGCAGAACCAACTCCCGAACTCTGCGGCTTCCAGCTAGTTGTGGCAGAACCATCAGAACGAGTTGAGGAATCGGTTCCTGCTTGCCCTAGTTATCTGAGAGGGACATGTACTTGTACCTGTTTCCCTAACACCATACCAACCCCCACTTCTACATCTGTATCTTCCTCTATTATAACCACTTTAGAATCATATATACCTCCAAAAAGTAAAACCACTCACAACCTTCTACTCTGATCTCGCCCTCTTATAACCTAGACTGTCCCTTCTTCCACTCATTCTCGCTTATGGCTTACGCCCATTCATTACCACTAATCACCTTCCTTTATCTAGCCTCTTTGATCCTCATGGAGGGAACAAATATTTCTATATCCCTTCTTATGCTCCCTACTCAGTAAACACTTAACACTTTCCAATTTAAAAAATGCTTCCAAAGACAGGTGGGAAGGATAATCTTCCACACACGATCTGACAGATCTCGCTTAGTCATTGTTGACTTAGAATCCCAAGCTGAACCAATGCTTACTCTCAAAGATCTTGATGGGGAAACTTCCCCAGTGTTCTCTGATGCCCAGCTGAACACTTGTACTTGTACCATTCGCATAGTCCATAAAATCTGACCAGTGGGCGTCAGTTGGCTCAACTGTTCTTCTGATCTCTTTGAACTGATTGCAGACAAGCATGATATTGCTAATATATCCTGCTTTACCATTAACCCTTGTGGTCGCCACAAGTATCCAGCAAATCTTGCAAAAATTGCATTCAAAGGAAAATATCTTCCAGTCAGTGAATACATAGGTGGGGCCTTTTGTAAGGTTAAACCTTACATTTCAACCCTCCATCAGTGTCAAAACTGCTGGATATTTAGACATCCAGCAAAATACTAGATACACTATACGTTGCCCTCTCTGTGCCTCACCTGGCCCTAACTTTACAAATTGCCCTTCAACAAAATGCATGTGTGCAAACTGCACTCAAAAACATAATGTCTTCTTTCAAGGCCGTCCCACCTACAAATTTGAATTGGGGGTTGCTGCCCTCCACTTCAAACATGATCTAATACTCAAAGAAGCTAAACAAGAAGCTCGTCTCAGTGGCTTCCAACAGGTTCCTCTCTCTCAGCGTATCTCTACCAACAATCCACAGACTATATCTAGCACTACATTTCCAACTACTACTTCCCATCCTCCTTTTTCCACTCATATCTCTTTCTCTCCCACTTTTCTTTTTCCTTCATTTAGCTCAATTACCTCTTTTACTGATATTACTCTCATCATCTCTTGCTTCATTACCATCCACTTCTATCACCACTACTGTAATTCCTTCAGTGCCAGGGACTTATAATTTTTCTTTACTTTATCTTGAAACCCTAACTTCTATTCCTTCAACTTCAAACCTTACTCACCTCCCACGCCACATTTTTACACCAATCAAGTGTCGCTCCTGTGCTTCCCCTCTAAAACCATATACAGTATATTTTTGACTTACTACCTAGCAGCTTACAACTGATCAAACTTTTGACCATGACCACTATGTCTGGCCACCTGGCCACTACTGCTTCACGTCTGGCAGTGCACCAATCAAGCGTCACTCCCATACTTCCCCTCCAAAACCATCTACTGATCATACTTCTTTCTTAATCACTAAAATTTCTTCCCTACAGTCTTCTACCAAGAAAACCTTTACTGCCATTGTCTTCTGTCCTCCTTCCCCTAGTGAGACTATCTCTGATATTGAAGCATTTGTAGTAAAACCTTTCATCCTCAGCATCCTCTATCTCATCACATTCAACATCTGACAACGCTCTCTGTGTTTAAGCAGAAGCTCATCCCCCACCCTATGACTTTCCTCCACCTTCCCCTATCCCCTCCTCATAAGAACATAAGAATTGAAGAGACTGCAAGATGCCAGTTGATAACCTATACGAGACAGTTCCTTGTATCCCATCCTTGGAATACTCCAATATTCATCCATCCCATCCTTCATCCCTATCCATACTCGCATCCAATCGTCTTTTAAAGCTACCTATTAACTCAGCACTTAATACGTGTCTACCCAGCCTATTCCAATCGTTCACCACTGTTAGTGAACCAATATCTACCTAGGTCTGTCCTGAATCTAAGTTTTTTTCTAACTTGTACCCATTTCCACGTGTCCTATCCTGACTACTAATTTCTAGAACCTGATCGATGTTTCCCTTACTAATTCGTTTTACCCATTTGTAAACCTCAATCCTATCCCCTCTTGCCCTCCTTCTCTCTAGGGAGTGGATATTGAGACGTTTTAATCTATCTTTGTAGGGTAACTTTCTCAGCCCCTGAATCATCATGGTCATTCTTCTCTGAACTGCCTCTAAGGAGTCTATATCGTTCCTATAATAATGGGACCAAAACTAAGCTGCATAATCTAGGTGGGTTCTAACTAGCGCTAAGTACAACCTCAGAATGACCTCAGAACTCCTATTTGTCACACACCTACCAATAAATCCCAGTATCTTGTTGGACCTATTATCCCATTCTGATTTCTTCCCATTAATCTGTATCCTCTGTTCCCTACTAGTAAGCTATCCCCTAATCCACTCTAGTACCTTCCCATCTATGCTATGAGCCTTGACTTTACTTAACAGTCTTCTATGGGGTACTCTGTCAAAGGTTTCAAATGCTTTCCTGAAGAAGGATAATAAATTTGTCAGGCAGGACTTCCCCTTGCTAAAACCATGTTGACAATGGTTTCAAATTCTTTCCTATGAAAGAAAAATAAATTGGTCAGGCAGGACTTCCCCTTGCTAAAACCATGTTAACTATGTCTAATTAGCTCGTGTTCATCTAAATGTTTTCTAGTTGCCCTTGCTATGATAGCTTCTAACATCTTGCCTACCGCTAATGTTAAATTAATTGGGCAGTAGTTACTACTTTCTGCTTTATCTCCTTTCTTGAATATAGAAACTACATTTGCCTATCTCCATAACCTGGGAACTACTCCTGTTTTCTAGGGAGTTTCTGAAATTCATCACAATGGGTTCAACTATACATTCTTAAGAATCCTCAGAAAAATGTCGTCTGGAGATTTTGTCTTCTTTAAGTCTATCTATTCCCCTGCTAATTACTTCCCTATTTATGACTATATCATTTAATTTATCAACCTCTTGTCCCCTAAAGATCTGTACTGGCTCCAGTTCCCTATCCGACTCTTTCTGAGAAAATACGGACAAGAATTATTCATTTAATTCCTTACTAATTTCCTCACCATTTTCTATCAAGCTGCCATCCATTTCTTTAAGAGGTCCTATTCTATCCTTTGCTTTAGCCTTGTACAGCTGATCGAATCCCTTTGGATCCTTCTGGATATCCCTAGCTATCCTGACCTCATAATTCCTCTTTGCAGCCCTAATATTCTTTTTAACTTTCTTAGCTAGGTCATTATACCATCCTACTACCTGTGCTTCTTTTTAATTCTCCTATAGAGTCCCCTTTTTAATCCAATTTCCCTCTTAATTCTGCGGTTCATCCATTTTGGATCATTTCTATTTGACCTAATCCTCCTTTAGTATAGTATACTGTTCCTGCCCTGTATGAATTTCTCTAACTATGCTATTATAATGCAATTCTAACTCAATGTTTTGATCCTCCTCTCTGCCTACTCCCATTCCCTTCCAATTTATATTCTGCAGGTGGTATCTAAGGCCCTGGTAATTGGCTTTTCTAAAATCTGGTACTAAAGCAGTATTTTGTTCTACCTCCCTCTTTGCTTTGATCTTGAATCTAATTTTATGGTGGTCACGAACATCAAATCTAGCTCCTATCTCAACCTGACTAACCAAAGTTTCATTATTCATGAAGAGCAGATCTAAAATATTTCCCTGTCTTGTTGGTTCCCTTACAAGTTATATGAAAAAGCCATCCTGGACGACATTTAAGAATTCATCCGAGCTCCCGTCTCCTGTCATACTATCCCAGTCTATTCTCCTATAATTAAAGTCCCCATAATGCACACATTATACCTAGATGCCCTTGCAAGCTCCTGCATCTGGGGTGCACTAGCTTCTTTGTTTGAATCCAGAGGCCTATACTGTCATACCCCGCCGAACACGAATTCACCGTGCACGAAACTCGCGTTTACACGAATAGGTAAAATATCACATGGCTTGCCGAACACGACTTTGACTTGCGATAACACGATTTGAATTTCCCGCCGGGTGTTGTGCGCCATTTTGGTGAACTCTGCTCATCCCCGCATGGGCAACCTGGGTGTCAAGATCAAGACCTCCCCCACCAAGCACAGTGGACTCGCCCAGTCTCGCCTCAGTCAGTTCCTGCCACTTTTTATTCACCCCAGATTTTGGGTTTTTTAGTTAATAAAAGTTATTTTGTTTAAAAAAAATTTTTTCTTTTTTTTTGTTAATAGAAATAGTTTTTGTAATAAAAGTTGTGTACTTCATTTTATTCACCAAAAAATCGTTACAAAATTTAAAACCCCCCCAAAATGAGGGTCTGGGAATGTAACCTATTTTTTCCTATTCAACCTGTTATTCGCCCAACACGAAATTTGTCGTGCACGATGGGCTCAGGAACGTAATCGTCGTGTTCGGCGGGGGCTGATAGTATTTAATCCCTATAACAAACTTTTTCCCTCCTATAATAATGTCAATCCATAATGATTCCGTATTCCTATCTGTTTTTATTGTGGTATTGAGATAGCTATTTAATGTGTTTCTAACATACAGTGCTACACATCCCCCTTTCCTACCTTCCCTAACCTTGTGAAAAAAAGGTGTATCCATCTATTCCTACTTCAGGTAAGAAATGCTTGCCTGCAATATCTACCCAAGTTTCTGTAATACCTATAATATCTAACTCTTCTATACATGCGATACCTCTATGTGTGTTTATCTTATTTATAACACTTCTACTGTTTGTATAATAGACACTAAGTTCATGTACCTCCCTCTCTTTACCCCCTCTTTTGTCACTATTGCCCTTACCTCCTACACCTACCCTATTTTTCCCACTGCCTTCCCTCTCACCCTTTTACACCTTTTTCCCTCTCACCCCTCCAACTATATCAACCAGAAAATTTTTTCCTGACTATCCTTTATCTCCTGGATTCTCTCTTGAATCCCTGTTTATAATTCTTGTCTCTGAGATCCCTCTTACCCAGATACTGGCCTTACTTCCATACCTCCTACTTCTGATCCCCTTGCCTATGATGATCCCAATACTCTATCCCTACCATTATCACAACTTGTTCATTTTCTTTCTAAAATATTTCTGCTCTCTTAGAAATTACCTCCGCTACCTACACTATTTTTATGTTCTTTCAAGTCTGATATACTAACTCATCTTACGATCCCTTTTTCTTGAAAACTCATGCCAATTGCACTCCTATATTTACTGATGGTTCTAAACCCCAATATGGCTCTGGTTTTTGTCATTCATTAACAAACCCATATCCTCTATTTAATCTAAGTATTTCATTACAACTAACTGTTCTTTCCTTCCCCATATTTTGCCTTGCCCTAATCTCTTTGCTCTACCCTCTGCCTTTTAGCTTAACAGCGTTGTATGACCATTGATGTCTGGCACTTAATTTATTCCCATTAACTCACTGACCTCTAACTTAGTTCCATGCAGATCTAGTCCAAAGAAATTAAAGGCTATTCAAATCTGGTAAGGTTTTGACGAATGCTTGGTTAAATTGTATATGATGTTTGTTGGAGTATACTTAAACTCTCATAATTGCTTGTTTACCTTTATATATACTTTTTAAGGTACATATTATGAGACATTAACCAATGTATCTTGTATGAAATATTTTGTAGTGCACTGCAGCTCTCTTAATTGCTTGCTTGCCTTATTGTCTTTTCTTACAACAAAAGTTTGTTTTGCAGGGTGGAGAGGTGTTCAAGGAGACAGTAACCGCAAATATTTCTGATGACTCTGTTATGCTGGAGTTTCCTCAGAACGATGGAACATATATCACCCAGCTCATCGACTTCAAACAGGTGTGTCATTAATATTGGTTTTTCACATGTGCATTTGCTGTATTGTAATTAAATGAACTTAATAGAGGTTTTTAGGTGACACTATTATTAGTATGTAACAAGAAATTGTGTTTATTATGTGATTTTACTTAAGTTAGCTTTATCATTCATTTATAAAGTAATCTACATTTCTCTTTATAATTTAACCTTAAGATAAAAGATACTGTAGTTTCAATATGATCATTTAGTTTTTAATAATTACCAGGTACTTGTGTGATAATCCCTGTAAGTATTGCTAGGCAACATCTCCACTGGTTCAAACTATGATGCCACATATACTGCAGCACTGTCACCTGTTTTTTTGATAAAATCGTTATTTAACTATTTGTATCCCTTAATGCTGTATTTGGAAAGTAGGTCTTTATTTGAATGTTTCAGGTACTGCTATTACGTCGATATTTTCTGTTATAATAAAGCATTTCAGCTCATCTACTTTATTTCGCAAGCAAAAGACATTGAAACTTAGAACTTCAGTCCTATCATTAGTCCTTACTATTATTGTCACAAAAGTGTTATTTGGCTGAGGATTATGGTGATATGACTCATTGGGCGTTGTCTGTGTTGTCGTTTGACTCATTTATTTGGCGGGCAGGATGGCATGAGTGAAAGCACCATTTTTTGCCCATAAACCCTGGATTGTCTCACTCAAGCAGTTTACTGTACTTTGCAGACCAAACGGTGTAAGCCATCTCTTTGGAACAGGCCAAGGTGATCATTGAAATTGTTACATATGTTGACAAATTGTACACTGTATTCCTCACAAAAAGGTTGCAAATGATTATTTAGGCTGAGGACCTTGCTGTAAAATAGCCTGTTGGCTGGGATCCTGGGAAGCACATCCAAAATCAGAAGGTTCCTAGATTTGGTCTTATTATGTTGGAAACGTTTGCGATACTCATCCAACAGCTGTCTCCTCGGAACATATTTTCCTAATATCATTTGTATCTGCGTGAATCACAAAGTGATTCATTACTAGCTTCTTTGGACACCTGTTGAAACATGGTAGTGATGCCATCAACTCCTACACCTCGGAGTCAAAACAATAGTTTTCTGTCTCACGCATCCACAACTTTCAGTTGATTGATGGCAGGTTGTGGAGTCACCAACTGGATACAAGCTCAATTTCTACAACTATCTACTCGACATAACCTTCCAGATAACTATCCCCTCTTCTTCAATGACACTCAACTTCCCCTCTCTTCCACATTAAACACACTCGGTCTATCCTTTACTAAAAATCTAAACTGGCAATTTCATATCTCTACTCTTGCTAAATTTGATTCCAAGAAGTTTGGTGTCCTATGGCATCTGCATCCATTTTTCTCTCCCTACCAGCTGTTTGCTATGTACAGGAGCCTTATCCGCCCATGTATGGAGTATGGTTCCCATGTCTGGGGGGGTTCAACTCACACAACTCTCCTAAACAGGATGGAGTCTAAAGCTTTTTGTCTCATCAACTCTCCTCCTCTAAATATGTTGAGTAGGCAGTAGACACCTGCCACCCGGTGGAATACTCCAGGAGAGGTACTTACGGGGATGTAGGCAATGCTGCAGACTGAGTGATTCCCCGTGTCCTCTCTTTCCGGTTCCCTTAGTGTCTCATTTACACGAGAGCAGCTGCAGCCTGCCATCTAAAGACAACTTCTTCTATTGCCTACATAACATTACTACATCTTACACTTTTACACTCTCTTCAAATCAAAATTTAAAAATAGTTTCACCACACCCAGCCTCGGAGTCCCCATCTGGGGAGGGGACCACAAATGTCCCTAAGTCGGACTGTCCCTCTGCTGACGACTTCAGGTGTCTTGACACTTCCTCTAATACTTTTACTCTCGATTTCTGCAACATTCATGGCCTTAGATCTAATTTTCAATCTGTGGAACACCATCTCTCCTCCACTAAACCTCATCTTCTCTTACTAACTGAAACACAGTTGTCTGTGACTACTGACAGCAACCCTTTCTCTGTTCCCTCCTACTTTCTCTATCCTCATTTTCAATCCAAAGCTGGCTGTTGCGCATATGTGCGTACTTGCTTGCTCTCGTGCCCACAATCTTGAATCTTCAGAATTTTCTACCATCTGGCTAAGACTTCAATGTCACTCTCTAACTAGTTTCATCTGTGATGTATATCTCTCACCTAATTGCTATGACTATGTAATATTCTTTGACTATTTGACTTCTAAAGTGGAGTACATCCTATCTCACTTTCCTTATGCTGAGATATCCATTTTAGGGTATTTCAATGTTCACCACCAGCTTTGGCTTTCATCTTCTTTCACTGACCAACCTGGTGAACAAATCTTCAACTTTGCTATCCTTCACGACCTAGAGCAGCTAGTGCAGTTCCCTACCCGTATCCCTGACCGCCTTGGAGACACGGCCAACATTCTTGATCTTTTCCTAACTTCTAACCCTTCAGCTTACTCTGTTAAACTTTCCTCTCTGTTAGGCTCCTCCGATCACAATCTTATTTCCGTTATCTATCCTATAACTCCAGTGTAGCCTCAGGACCTGTCTTAGCAGAGGTGCTTCTGGCATTTCAACTCTGCTAAGTGGGAGGACCTGAGGCGGTACTATTTTGATTTTCCTTGGGATGATTATTGCTTCCAAGTCAGAGATCCTTCTCTTTGTGCCGAGCACATAACAGAAGTGATTATCTCTGGCATTGAGCTATACATTCCTCATACTTTCTCTAATACTAAAGCTAAAAAGGTCTGGCTTAATTTGCTTTTTCTCGTGCTGTCATTGATAGAGAGGCAGCTCACAAACGGTACCGTAGCCATCCATCTGCTGAAACTCATGCCATATATATTTCTACCCGTAATCATGCGAAATCTATTCTCCAGCTTACTAAAAATTTTCATCAATAGAAAATGTAAAAGTCTTTCCAACTCTAACTCTTCTCGTGATTTCTGGCATTTAGCCAATAATATCTAACAATTTTACTTCTTCATCTTTCCCTCCTTTACTTCAACCAGATGACCCCACAGCTATCTCTTCGTTCTCTAAAGCTGAACTCTTTGCTCAAACCTTTGCTACCAACTCTACCTTGGATGATACTGGGCATATTCCTCCTACTCCTCCATTCTCTGACTACTTCATCACTAAAATATAAATTCTTTATTATGACGTTTTCCAGGCCCTCTCTGGCCTTGATTCTGGGAAGGCTTACGGTCCAGATGGAGTCCCTCCTGTTGTTTTCAAAAACTGTGCTTCCAAACTCGCTCACTGCCTGGTCAAACTCTTTCGTCTGTGTCTCTATTTCTATGTATCCTTCTTGCTGGAAGTTGGCTCACATTCAACCTGTCCCTCCATCGACCGCTCCAATCCTTCTAACTACCGCCCTATAGCTTTGATTTCCTGCCTTTTTAAAGCCTTTGAGTCTGTCCTTAACAAGAAGATAATGAAGCATCTATCAGCTCACAACCTTCTCTCTGATTGCCAGTATGGTTTCCGTAAAGGCCGATCTACTGGTGATCTTCTTGCTTTCCTAACTGAATCTTGGTCATCCTCTTTTAGGGACTTTGGTGAAACTTTTGCTGTCAGCCTTCGATATAAATCTTTAATTTCTAAATTACCCTCCTACGGATTCTATCCTTCTCTGTACCTTTATCTCCAGTTGCCTTTCCGACCGGTCTATTGCTGCTGTAGTGGACGGTCAGGGTTCTGTCCTATCACCCACTCTCTTTCTATTATTCATCAATGATCTTCTAAATCTGACTCAGTGCCCTATCCACTTCTATATTGATGACGCCACCTTGCATTTTTCAACGTCGCTCAACCCAACAAGAATTAAATGACTCAAGGCGAGATGCTATAGGACCCTTAACTTCTGATCTTTCACTAGTTTCTGATTGGGCAGAGCAAACCTGGTTTTGTGCAATGCCTCAAAAACTCAATTTCTACAACTATCTACTCGACATAACCTTCCAGATAATTATCCCTTCTTCTTTAATGACACTCAACTTCCGGTATCCTCCACATTAAACACACTCGGTCTATCCTTTACTAAAAATCTAAACTGGCAATTTCGTATCTTCTCTTGCTAAATCAGCTTCCAAGAAGTTAGGTGTCCTATGGCGTCTGCATCCTTTTTTCTCTCCCTCTCAGCTGCTTGCTCTGTACAGGTGCCTTATCCACTCGTGTATGGAGTATGGCTCTCATGTCTAGGGGGAGGTTTGGGGGGTTCAACTCATACAGCTCTTTTAAACATGGTGGAGCTTAAAGCTTTTTGTCTAATCAACTCTCCTCCTCTAACTGACTGTCTTGATTCTTTAAGTCACCGCCGCAATGTTGTATCTTTATCTATCTTCTACTGCTATTTGCATGCTGACTGCTCTTCTGAACTTGATAACTGCATGCCTCCCCCCCTCCCGCAGCCTCGCTGCACAAGACTTTCTACTTCTTCTCATCCTTATTCTGTCCATCTTCCTAATGCAAGAGTTAACCAGTATCTTCACTCTTTCATCCCTTACATTGGTAATCTCTGGAACGCTCTTCCTTTGACTGTTTTTCCATCTGCCTATGACTTAAACTCTTTCAAAAGATGAGTGTCAAGACACCTCTGACAGTAAATTGGACTACCCCTCTATGTCTATATTTCTCCTACTGTCCTCTTTACAGGGTCTGGCGACAAGCGGGATTTTTTAAAACTTATTTTTGTTTTCCCTTAGCCACTACCCTTTTAATGTATATAAAAAAAAATTACTGTCTTGTTTCTTTAAGTCACCGATGCAATATTGCATCTTTATCTATTTTCTATCGCTATTTTCATGCTGACTGCTCTTCTGAACTTGCTAACTGCATGCCTTCCCCCCCTCCCACATCCTTGCTGCACAAGACTCTACTTCTTCTCATCCTTATTCTGTCCATCTTCCTAATGCAGGAGTTAACCAATATCTTCACTCTTTCATCCCTTACACTGGTAAACTCTGAAACTCTCTTCCTTTGTCTGTTTTTCCACTGCCTATGACTTAAACACTTTTAAAAGAGGAGTGTCAAGACGCCTCTAATGTTGACCGGATCTCCACTCCTTGCTTCCTTTCTCCTACTGTCCTCTTTACAGGGACTGGTGACCAGCGGGATTTTTTAAATTATATTTTTGTTTTTCCTTGGCCAATGCCCTTTTAATGTTAAAAAAAAAACCTAGCAGGCTCATCCTCTTCTTCCAAAATCTGAGATCTTTTAGAACAGATAGTGCAGTGAATAATCTGACATACAGGCTTGCTCCCTATCTTTACAGTCATAAAGCTGGTTTCTGAGGGGAAAAGCGATATTTTCTGATGGTGTGGGAGAGGATTTGGGGACTCCAGGTGTAGACCTACAATTAACCTCACATTGTCCTTCATTCAATCAAATGTTTCCTTTGAAGAATTCCTTTAAGATTTCAACAATACATTTAGTTCTGCAATTTTCTTCCATCCTGTGTCTCAGGATGCATATCCTGCATATCTGAGAACAATCTGTGTATAAATTAGATGTAAAGCTACCAGTACACTCCTTACATTTTTTCAAAGCAATACTGAGAAATAGGGATAATGATTTGAATTTGATTTAGTATAGAGGATAGCAAATTGTGACAAAAAATTTGAGAGTAGGGATTTGTTTTCCAATTTACCGTTAGACAACTCGGATACCTCAATATAATTTTTCAGTCAGTTGTAAAATGGAAGGATGAGATAAAGGATTATATACATGAAAATGGTGCTGATAAAAGGAGAGGGCTTGAGCAAGAAAGAAGAGAGTGTGTGGATGAGGTGAGGTGGCGTCTCTTCTTCTGTGGCTTTCTCCCTGGGGGACGTTCCTGGAGGGAATGAAATGTCAGAGACTATAGATAGATAGATTGATTCACCCATCTCACTCTCTCATTGCATTCCATTCATATCTAATCTAATGATACTCCACCACTTTCTCCCTTTTGCTCAACTCACTCATTTTATCTTTACCTCAATAACTCATCTAGAATTCACCCAACTCATACCATCCTCAATTTTCCCTCAAAACTCACATTCAGCATCTGTTCTATTACATTTCTTCACTCAACCACTCAGTCCATCATTGCTCTATCTACAACTCTTCCATTGTCTTGCCTCACCCATTTATACTTGTGAATATCCTTCATGAACAAGACTCTTTACAAATAGCCCTATCATTCTTTCAACATTTTAATGTCTCTCTAACACACCGTGCCTATTAACCACATTTTCAATTGCCTCATTTCCAACTTGAGCATTTAACCCTTAACTTCCGGGTGGCTAAATTATTTTTTGTTTCCATCTCCGGGTAAATTTTGGAAAATTAGGAAACGCCAGAAGATCATTTTCTCTATAAAAACCAATTTATATTTTTTATTCTGAGTGCAATGATGTACTATCCTGCGTACTATGACCTATGGAAGTAAAGTTATTGTGTATCACAAATTTCTTTCCGAAATCGCGTTGTAGCCCGCGGCGCAGAAATGACCCGCAGTGCGATATCAGTGCGATATCGCTGCCCGTGAATCTCTCTCTCTCTCTCTCTCTGTCTCTCTCTGTCTGTCTCTCTGTCTCTCTGTCTCTCTGTCTCTCTCTCTCTCTCTCTCTCTCTCTCTCTGTCTCTCTCTCTCTCTCTCTGTCTCTCTCTCTCTGTCTCTCTCTCTCTCTCTCTCTCTCTCTCTCTCTCTCTCTCTCTCTCTCTCTCTCTCTCTCTCTCTCTCTCTCTCTCTCTCTCTCTCTCTCTCTCTTTTGGGAATTTCTTTTGGATGAAATAATTGTACTTCCAATGAGAGAGAGACTGGATGAGCAGCGCCCAGGGGCATCTCACGCTGCTGGACAAGGTTCAGAGGCAAGCAGAGCGCCTCATACAGCAAGTCCGTGACCAGCAGCAGTCACAATTCCACCATCAGGGGCAGCGACAGCAGCGTCGGCAGCAGCAGTGGCGGCAGCAGCAGCAACAGCAGCTACAGCAAGGATTATTTCAACAACAGCAGCCACAACAGCAACACCAGCAACAGCACGACACTACCTGTCCCGCTGGCCATTTGGACAGCCTGGAGCACCGGAGAAAAGTTAGTGCCCTCACAGTGTTGCACAAGGCACAGATGCAACACACACCACACTTAACAGCCCTGAGGGTCCCATGGAGGAGATACCAGCACATCACGAGGACGGTGGTGTCAAGTGATCTCCTCCTGGATGTCCCGCGGACCCACACAGCCAGCTGTCAACGCGCCTTCCCCTGGGCCACAGCAAAACTGTGGAATGCCTTCACAGTTGATGTTCCAGTCCAGGCAATGTCAACTCAACAAGTGAAGGCAGCGGCTCACTCATGGTGCCGCACACACCCTCCATAAGTGCCTCAAAAAAAGAAACAGGCTGGCTTTCAAATAGAAGCTCTCCCGAAGGAGGGCATCTTTAGCCAGTCTCGTGTTATGGGTTCTGGGTTATTGGTTTATGTGTTCGTAGACGTTTTATGCTTTTATCTTAACTTTGTTTAAATAAAAAAAAGAGAGAGAGAGAGAGAGAGAGAGAGAGAGAGAGAGAGAGAGAGAGAGAGAGAGAGAGAGAGAGAGAGAGAGAGAGAGAGAGAGAGAGCGAGCGAGCGAGCGAGCGAGCGAGCGAGCGAGCGAGCGAGCGAGCGAGCGAGGGAGGGAGGGAGGGAGGGAGGGAGGGAGGGAGGGAGGGAGGGAGGGAGGGAGGGAGGGAGGGAGGGAGGGAGGGAGGGAGGAGAGAGAGAGAGAGAGAGAGAGAGAGAGAGAGAGAGAGAGAGAGAGAGAGAGAGAGAGAGAGAGAGAGAGAGAGAGAGAGAGAGAGAGAGAGTTATTGTGTACACATACTCCTCCTCTCCACTCCCTGAGATAAGGATGGAAGGGGAGATAGCGTAGGCCGTAGGCACACATAGCTGTCCTCCCCTACCACCTACACACTCACCCAGACACTATTTGTGTAAAATGAGTATTCAGTGAATTTTACAAGTAACACTATTGTTGTCTCACAATCGCATAACACATACGTTTTTAGTTCAAAGCGATGCCGCTTTGATGGTATATATTGTTTGAATGCTAATCTCCCCTTGAAAAGCATCAATGATTCATCTATAACCACATTTTGAAATGGTTTGAAATAAGACTTGAATTTATTTGTAAGACTTTGCAGCACTGGTCTTATTCTCCACAGTGGATCCGCACTCTGATCACTAGAAAGGTGAAGAAATCTTAGCATATTGCTGTATCTGTCTCTGGTCATATATCTTCCAAAAATTGGCATGTATAACATATCACTCCTGTTCCAATAATCATGTTTTACTGCTTTTCGAGAGTGAGGCATTAGTAGAGTCAGAGCTATGAACGTCAGAAGTTCATCTCTCGTTGTGTTGACCCATTCTTTCTCGTGCGAGCCAGGGAGCACATCGTAGGTTTCAGTACACTTGGCATGATATCTGTTGGTATCAGCCACTATAAGATCCAGTAATTCATTATCTAGGAATGCCATAAAATAATCACAGTCATGATGGACTTCCGGAAATTCACTAGTTATGCCAACAGATTCACCAGCAAACACGGGCATAGTTGGAGTAAAATCATCACATTCGTTCCACCTAAAATCATCTGCATTTGCAGCAGCACCTGTGGAACCTTGTGCTGCAATTCTAGGTCTCATTATACCTCTGCTACGCCCACGTGACCTTCCACGCCCACGTGACCTTCCACGCCCACGTGACCTTCCACGCCCACGTGACCTTCCATGCCCACAAGACCCTGACGATCTCTTACGCAGACTTGATGTTTGCTCCGTGTCTTCATCTATTTTCATCACTACTGCTGTCTTCAATTTCTTCAGTATCTAAATAATAATCACTGTCCTCACTCTCATCAGTAATCTCTAAATCACTGTCATATGACACATGCATATGAGTATCCATGCTGCCTCTTTCACCCGGAGGGTGAGTTTCACCCGCCGTGTTTCGGGAGTTGCCAGATGTAGCCTCCATGAAGGAAAAAAGCTAAGTAAGGCGTATTTAAACCAGCCACAGTGGCAGCTGAAGAGAGTTGCCAGATACTTAAACTCGCCTTTCGACTTGAAACAAATACGCCACAATATGAAAACGCGGCGGGAAAATTCATGATTACCGGAACGATCACCGCCTCACCAGACTCGGCACTATGATCGTACGGGTACGATCACCGGATGTTAAGGAAGGGTTAAATATCCTAATAACACAATACGTACTCATAGTCGCTACAAAACTCTCCGAGCATCCATCCAAATAATTCCAAAAGACCTCCCTTTCTGTTTCATCCTTCTCTCTACCAGGGCTAAATCCAGGCACAAACATCAATGACTCACCCAAACTTTACTTTCACTCAATTAGCCTTAATCACACTTGCTTGGACTCCACCAGATACTCTGTCGCTTCCAGTCTCACTAATAAGGCTACTCCTTGCCTAGCTCTCCCAGTGTTACACGTGACATTTTTTCACTCACACACTGGACAAATATAGATAAGGAGATAGGACCACAAGAGTGTAGCTATATTACAACTAGGTAAATGCAACTAGGGGAGGCGGTGGTATAGTGGTCAGTGTTCGGACATGACAACCTAGGGTCCCAGGTTCGATCCTCTGATATCCGCTGGCCACTTTTCATTATTTGATATCACCGCCAAGTGGCCAAAGCTACCCAAATTGTTGCCATACTGTCCTCAGACAGGACTTACAATGTTATATGTATTTGGAGCCTTAGCAGTGATTAGCCTCTCATCGTTTTCAACATATTCAAGCGAGAACATTAACTTTCAAGGCGTCACTATAAAAAATCTAAAAACCTACGCCAATTAACAGGCAGAGGCAGGTCCATCTGTGCCTCCATAAAAGCCTACTGGCGCCAACGGTTTATGATATAGAAGAAAAAAAAGGTATACATAGATATGGATGTTGAGGGTTATTTGAATGCTAATGACCTCCACCCTACCTATTGAGTTCTGAAGAAGCTCCGCTCCAAGTCTTTATCTTGGGTGAGTGCTATCCAGATAGCAGATGATTACCGTATATTGCGGCTTATAAATCGATCTGGCACATGAGTCGACTTCTATAATTTGACCCAAAAATGTTGTACTAGAGGTTTACCTTGCAGATAAGTCGACCCCCCTAAACTATTACTTAGCTTGGCCCAATGTCGGCCTGAGTCACTAAGTACTGGGTTGTAAATTAAGTTTTTTCAACAGTGAAGTAAATAAAACAATTCAAACAGATTTCTGTAGGTACGTTGTTGTTCTTCACCTACTACAGAGTGTCAGTCCCCTGCACAACATGGCGAAAGAAGAGGCCGTCTCCCCGAACCAGGAGTCCTATCTGGCCTCACTGAGTCCCTTGCCTATGAAATATTCACATCACCCTTTAGCATATTCCTTTTGGGAGTACTTGCAGTCCTCATGAGTAGGAGTTTCCGGTTTTTACTGTAAGTCTTAGTAGAATAACATGTGTAAACACAGCCCTTAGGCCAAGTTCAGTAGCAGTTTTCCTGTATCCTGATGTTACTGGTGCAAATATATTTAAAGGTTGCTATTTTATATCTACCCTATAAGTCAACCCCTAGTTTTGACCATAAAAAAATGATCTTAAAAACTTGACTTATAGACCGCAATATACGGTACTTCATGTCAGATGCGGATGGACAGATGACTCATTGGGCTGAGTACTTGAAGCAGTTGTTCAAGGTCAACCTTCCAAGCAGCGTTTCAAACCACTGGCTTACAGATGGTGGATGTTGATCCACCTATTAATGAAACTGCACCCTCTCTTAATGAAGTTAAAGAGACTGTGGCAAGGTTGAGGGGTGGAAAGGCAGCTGGCATTTGTAACATCAGTGCAGAATTGCTTAAAGCTGGAGGCAGGTGGGTTGCAGGGGGTATTGACTGCTGTAAAGCATTCAGGTACCATTCCTCCTGACTGGAAAAGGTGGTTAGTCGTTCCTATCTGGAAAGGGAAAGAGGACTGTCAGGACTGCAACAGCTACCACAGGATAATGTTGCTCAGAGCACCAGCAAGGTGCTTTCCCATCTGCTACTGATGCAAATCCACAGTCACTTGCTGAAGTATCAGAAACCTGAACAGTCAGGGTTCATGCCTGGTAGGTCAACAACTGACCCTATCCTAGCACTTCAGGTACTGGTGGAGCGCCGACATGAGAGTTTTGACAGGGGATGCTTGCAGCTCATGTAGATCTCAAGAAGGCATTTGATTCAGTGCGTTGCCAGGCACTCGGATCTTCTGTGCCTTCACAGATTTCTGCGAAGATTATTGGTCTACTAACTGGCCTTTACTCCAGGACTGGGAGTGCTGTGAAGTGTGCGTGGTGGGGAGAGGGATGTGTCCTTGTGCCATCACTTTTCAATAATTGTATGGGCAGAGTTGTGGACCAAAGTCACTGTGAACCTTCTGTTGGCAACAAGATGACTGATCTTGTTTTTTCCAACGATGCAGTTATCTTTGCTGAGTCACTGGAGAATCTAGTGATGGCTCTTGAGGCATTGCACAAGGTCTCCTGGCCCAAGACTAAGGTTCAGGTCCTTGGAGGCATACTAGATGAAACAGTACAGTCTCTTTATGCGTGTGGCGAGCATATTGATATCATGGAAAGCTTCACATACCTTGGTAGCGTAGTTCATAACAATGGTTGGTCATGTTAAGAAGTATTACGGCGGATTGGCCAAGCCCATGGTGTTATGGACTCACTCAGCACGAGTATCTGTCATTGTTGGTACTTTCGCAAATGGACAAAAATTCAGATCTTGAAGATGCTAGTGATCCATGTCTTACCAATGTATGGTTGTGAGACATGGACACTGAACACTGATCTGAAGAAGCAAATTGATGTCTTTGGTAATAAATGCCTTTGTAGAATCATGGGGTTTCGCTGGAATAATTTTGTGTCAAATCAGCAATTGCTCCGTGAGACTGAATCAAGGCCAATAGGTGACTCTAACATACCGCCGTCATCCCAAATTGCCAACTCGAAATCCCCTAATTTCTCACAATTTAATGAAAGTGGGAACACACTCCGTCCAAGGACAAGTACGATAACATTCCAGCAACGTAAACAAAGATTATTTTCGTAGGAATAGCCCAAGATTAGCCTCTACTAACATCTATGTGGCCCATAAAACATTGATAATGGACATCAGCAATGTTTACATCAATGTTTACAGTTTACTGCACCATAGTCTTTCATCTGGCAGAGGGGTGGCCTCAACATGAAATGGATTATTTATCTGATATTGTACAATACAAGCATTTGTAACTGCTGCAATATTTTTTGTATCATATAGTAATCCACAAAGAAGTCAACCAGCTTTCTTTTTCCACATATGCTGGTATATTACTGTAATTGGGCTTTAAGCAAAACACGAATTAATTCAATATTAAAAAAAAAATCATCAATATACGGATGAAATTTAGTTAAAATGTGTTAAGAAATCACTAACCAATATGATAAAGTACATAGCAAGGTATGACAGTGTGTTGAATAGAAGTGTAACAGCATAAAAGTGTGCGTATTTTTGAGGTTCGTTCACACCCCGAGCAAAAATTAGGGTATCTCCAGTTGGCAATTTCGGTTTAGGGCAAGATGTTGGAGTCGCCTATTACCAGCATAGTCTGCTAACATCAACGTCGGCTATATGGGCATGTTGTACGTTACTCAGAAGCTGATCCTGTTTGTTGGGTTATCTCTGAAAGGGATAACCTTGAGTGGAGGAGGCCAAGGGGATGCCCACGAGGTTCATGGCTTAGGCTGTAGAGAGTTACTTGGTATGGGAAAAGGACCTGCATGATGACTTGCATGGGGGTTGACGTCTAAGGGTAGGGAAAGTGACGCACCCCTAGGTGTATGCCCATATTGATTGATAAACAGACAGAGCAATGAATGTAAACAAGGACACAATCAAGAGTCTTCATAAAAGGTCTTTTTTATGTGGTTTTAGTTATATGGAGTTCTTGATCTTTATTGGATAGTGTTCCTGTCTAGAAGGTAGATAAAGGTGATTTGGGGAAGGCCATAGCCATGGAAATCACAATTGAAGGATACAAGTTTCAACCATCAGAAGGATCAGTGCGGTCTCCTGCATTAAAAGGTTTTACTCAAGAAATTAATTTCTCCAAAACCATTGTGAAATTACAGAGAGCAAAGGCAGAAGAAGACAGAGCAATGATAAAAATGTGGGGAGTAAAGGAAGAGGTGAGTGGATGTAAAAAATAAGTTGAACAGTTATTGCATTGGATAAACATCATTCAGTTGAATCTCAATGAGTGCCGTAAGGAAAAAAGTGCTTTGAAGAGAGGGTAAAGGAGATTAAGAAATTGAAAAGCGAAAATAAGGCCTTAAAGAGAACCCAAGAATGTGCAAAACAGAATATAAGAGATGAAGTTAATGATTTCAACAATGAAGTGAAAATCTGGAAAGAAGAAAGTGAGAAAGATAAAAGTTGCTTCTGTGAAATATTTCAACAAAAAATGGAACACAAAAAGAACATGGAAAAGGAAGTAATTGAGACGCCTAGACTCATACAGTACCAAGCACCATAGTACCTGAAATTGAGATAAGTATAGTATTATAATCCCCAAACATCTCTCTATCTGGCAAACGGGTCAGATGTACAGAATGCATGCCACAATAAGGCCGAAATTACAGTTAAGTAAGCATAATTTCAAGCTAAGCCCAGAGCTTGGATACCAAACATCTCTTTAAATGCCTCATGTGGTGTGTAGCCAATGAGAGCGAGTGATGCAAAGTGTGTGGCGTCGAAGAGCACTTCTAGGCAAATGGAAGTGCAAGAGACATTCCCTCCTGGCTAATCAACGTCTACGATTCCGTCGCTGGCTACAGATTTTGTTTACATTCTAATAGAGACGGACGCATTATCATTTATGTGCTTTTTTACCACCAAAATACGATCTTTTGGGTTGAGATAGGTTGGGGACCTATGCATTAGTGTCAAAAGTCCGTTGCTTGGTTAATCCTTACAGACTTCTAATGTGCTCAATTTAAAGGAGTAATGAGGAGAGAACCCTGTCCATTAGTGTAAAAGGTCCGTTGTTTGGTTAATCCTTACGGACTTCTACCTAGGCATACACAACCTACCGGAACCTGCCAAAATTGGATGCCATCCCATTCTGCACCCACCCACAGACTTCCATGAAGTCATAAATAATGCGACATCAAATCCAGTCATCTAAAAACTTGCTCAGCCTTTCACTGAAAAAGAAATAGATGAAGCCATAGCTGCCTTAAAGCCAAGGAAAACAGCGGGACACGACCTCATACCATATGAATTCCTCACCCATCTCACTCCTCCCTTCAAGAAAGTCTTCCTAAACATCTATAACTCCAGCTGGCTCTCAGGAGACTTCCCATCATGCTGGAAGAAATCAGCAGTGCTCCCCATCTTGAAATCAGGGAAGAATCCAACATCATCATCTTACAGACCAATATCCCTCCTCTCTTGCATTGGGAAGTTATTAGAACGTCTGGCATGCACAAGGCTTTCATGGTGGCTAGAAGAGAAACAATTATTAAAAGAGGAACAATGTGGATTTAGACCGAGAAGAGGTACTCTAGACATCCTGGCCCAAATAGAATATCACATATGTGACACCTATAGGAAAAAGCAAGTCATGACAACACTCTTTGTTGACTTAGAAGGGGCGTTTGATACAGCTGCTCATGAAGTCATTTTATATAAACTAGCAAAGATGGGACTAACAGGCACAACCCTTACATGGATAAAAAATTTCCTCAACTAGAACCTTCCAAGTAGCTGTAGGTGCATCTAAGTCCTCCACCTATTCCATAAAAAGAGGTGTCCCACAAGGATCAATATTTAGTCCACTACTATTTAACATATTACTGTCAGACCTACAAATACTCCCACATTCTCATCTCCTCATATATGCAAATGATATAACCATAATTACAATAGCCCCAACACTTATACAAGCACAGACCCAAGCACAAGAAGCAGCCACAGCACTGCAAGACTGGGTGAACTCCTGGAGCCTCAAGATCAGTCCCTCCAAAAGCACACTTATGTGCTTTACACTCAAATCACTACATATACCACCAAGAATCAACATAGCAGGAGACCCAGTCCCTTACTCCAGACTTCACAACTTCCTTGGATTAAGACTAGATGGCCCTAGACTCACCTGGTCTAACCAAAGAACAGCTCCGGACATCATGCAGCAAACGTCTTGACGTCATGAAGAGACTACTTGCATGGGTCAGCTGGGGGACCTGCAGAGAACAAATTCTACATTACTACCTAGCCACCATCAGGGCAAAAATAACATGGTAGCAGTCTGTATGGATCGGCAGCTAACACCACTCTCAACAAGCTGGATACGATTCACAACACTGCTTTTAGGATCTCAATGGGAGTCATGAGGTCCTCACCTATCGTCTCCCTGAATGCAGAGAGTGGCATCCCACCCTTAGCCACCCATTTTGTTATTTTCTATGAAGAAGAGAGTTGGTTGAAACATTAGAGAAATAAAGTATCTCTTCTCCATTCCATGTTTCTTTACCACCCAAATCTAACTCATTTATCTCTTATACAACATTTCTTGCAAAATATGAAGACGCACAAGTTGTGATTAGGCTTGCATATTTCCAATGATCAGGGGTGCTAAACTAGACATCTACGAATACAATCATAGTTGGCAGGTCCACTGTGAGGAATTAGACTGAATGTGTTTCCCACTGAGATGCCCTGGACTTGTGTGGTGTTGTATATTGCCAGTATCAATACAATTGATTATTGATTATTTCCATTAGTTCTTCAGTTCAGCTATGGCGCAGCGATAGACACACAATAGCTGAAGGTTGAAGTGTACATGCATTGATGGAAATAAGTTCAGCTATTTTTTCTCACTTTTCTGTCAGAGGAAGAAAATCTATCCATATATCCAGCTAATATCCCCTTTAAAGGGAGGTAGATAAGACAAGGTATTAAGTGTTCTGGGAGATATAACTCTCCCCTCTCCCCATACTCCTTGTCTTTTTGTAAGAGAGGATACAGAGGATTGGATTCCCAGACTCCTCCCTCCCTTATGATTGCCTTATACAACCTGCAAGAAATAAGGTGGTACAGATTGACCATCACTAGTCCAGCAATCAATATTCCAGTTGCATAATTTTTCCGGTATTTATTTTGGAGAGCAGTTTCAGATTTTCTGAGTTGGCATGCCACTGTTTTCGGGAGACGCCGTTTATGTTTTCATGGTGCTGTACTAAGAATCGGCTGAATGCTCATGTTTCCGACAGAAAACAGGCATTCCTTCTCATTTATTTGCCTTATTGTCAAAATCTGCTGCTGTATAATTCCATGATGGATTCAGCTTCTCAGGGTTTGAAAAGAAAAGTATTTTATACAGGAAGTTCTTGCTTATGCTAAGGGTGCAACTAATCTTGCTGCCAAGGAGCTTGCACTAAGGATAAATAAAGATTCTGTAATGAAATGGCTGCATGCTGATGATAATGTGCCTACAATTCATCATTACACTCATTCTGAAATTGTACATTTGGTTGTAAATCTAGAGAAAAATGGCAGTGATGAAAATGAGGAAGATGTGAGAGAAAGAATCTATATTGATAAGTTAATTAAGAATTGTTATAATTTTCTGTTACAATACATACAGTATATATAGTCAGGGACAAAACATTAATAATCCGGAAATTTCGAAAATTCTGCAGTCCTAAGGTCCTGTGATTGCCGGATTAGTGATAGGCAACCTGTAATATACTTGCGGACTCCAACACAGGTCTAAGAAAGACAGAAAATCTTGTTATCTTTTTTAATTTCTAGGAAGAAATCCACTGACTTTATTTCCTCTGCAGGAATTACAGATCTTCAAGGTGATTGTTCTTGGGGAAGAGGAACTGGGGCAGAGCCAGTTCCAGGTTATGTGCTTCATAATGCGCTTCTTCAAGAACAACTTTATATCCTCTGATGCTATGTCCAAACTCAGGCAGGTAAGCAATATATTAGGCCCAGCAGTACAGTAAAACTTTTAACTCAGCACAACAGGGGCTCTGGCCTTGCCGAGTTATGCAAATGCCCTCCTGACATGGGTAAAAATTTTAGATTTTGTAAATACAGTACTGTAAAAGCATAAAAACAGTACTGTACAATGAAATTCCAAAACACGTAAAATAGTTGGCAAAATAAAGCACTTGACTTGGACTTGGGTTCGAAGTCACTCAGTGTAGACTGTAGGTGTAGCCTTTCTTCTCCAAGTGTAAACCAAGAGATGCAGTTATAACTCAGGAACATGCTGAGATACATCACTTTTTGCTGAATGTATTTGCCTTGCCATGTCATAAAGGTTTTACTGTATACTGATTCCGGCAAGATGTGTTCTGATACCAATCCTGTTGCTGGTAAAGGAAATATAGTCAACTGTGTATTACTTCTATAGCTAGACTTCTATAATTGGCTTCCAAAATACATAGTAGATCAAATCATCTTCATCAGTCTGTGATTCCACTGAAGGACAAAGGCCTCTCACTACCTTCTCCACTCTCTATTGACTGCCTGTCTATTTTAGGCCGCCCCAGCAAAACTTCCTATCTCTTCTCTCCATCTAGTTCTCTGTCTGCTCTGCCTTTTTGTATTATCCTTAAGGCTCAGTCACACAATGCAACTTTTCATGTGGGACTCCAAGACGAGGGGCGGCCAGACGTGCCTCACAGTGCATGAGACGATCACATGGAGGGATATTTGAAGTATGAATCTCATCCTCAAACACATTCTTCTACACGGTATTATCATACTAACAGATTAAATCTAGAAAAACAGCCTACCATCATTTTCATGAGACATTACTGCATATCATGAAAATAAATCAATTACAGTAAACAATATCTTCAATAAGAAGAGAGCAAAATAAAAGTGCATAAATATGTTATCTCACTTTTTTGCTTTAACTCCTTTTTGTTCCTGTAATTTTGTTACATTTGTTTTTCATTTACTGTCTCGGAATCGGCACAATTTTTTGATTCTGATGTTATATGAGTCATATACCATCAGAATAAAAAAATTGTGCCATATAATATGACATCTGATGGTGATCAAAAATCTCATGGAACATAAAACTTGTGAAAGAACAGCTTTTCACTATGGTTCTTCTTCTTCTTCTTGGGAATTTGATGGGGCCGTGCAGGCTGTGGTGCCACAGCCTCTAGTGCCCCAAAAGTGCAGGTTGCAGATGAATGAGTGGATCAGATCCTGTTGAGTTGACCTGTCCTTTGGAGGAAGGTCCTGGTGTGTTTGAGTACTTTGAAGGCCAGGCCAGGATCTTGAGAGCCACCTAAGATGTCTGTTATTGTTGGTCTGCGGATGTGGAGAGACGACAGTGAATGAAGGAGTGCCATGCGGTGGGAGTGGTGATGAGGACAGTGAAGTAGGAGGTGTTCTGGGATGTCTGGTTGTGTAGGGCACCAAGGGCAGTGGGGGTCATCAGTCATGCCCAGCTTGTGTAGGTGGGAGTTTAGGCGGCTGTGTCCAATTCTGAGTCTGGTGACGGCAGTGTCAAGGGCACGGCTGGGGGAGTAGGTCCACCAGTGGTGTCGTGTGTCTTGTCTAATGCGTCCAAGTGAGGTGTACTGTAGGGCGTTAGTCAGGTCTGTGTCCCAGTGTAGTCTACAGGCTGTGTGGAGGTTAGTCAGTGAGTCAGTCTGGTCAGTGGGGAGGTGTATGGGGAAGGGGTGGGAGTGTGCTTCCGCTGCCGCTCTATCGGCCACTGTATTACCCATGATGCCGACGTGTGAGGGGACCCACTGAAGGTGGATGGAGAAGCCAGAAGAGGACAGTTGGAGAAGAAAGTGGTGAATGGTAAAGCAGAGGGAGTGGTGTGTTTTGGGGCGGTGGCGCCGGATGAGTTGGAGGGCTGAGAGGGAGTCTGAGAAGAGAGTGACTGAGCAAGGGGAGGTGAGTGTGGTGGCAAACCTGAGGCCCTCTCTGATGGCAAAGAGTTCTGCCGTCAGAATGGAGGCAGAGGCCGGAAGCCTCCAGGCAGTGGCAGTGTTACGTACTGGGACATACATAGCAGCTCCAACAGAGGGAGGTGTTGGGAGGCGGGAGCCGTCAGTGTATATGTGGAGGAAGTTGTGGTAGTGAGTGTGCAGGAGGTTGTTGAAAATTATCCTGCCCTGCACCGGACAGTGTGCCTTTGACCATTGTGTGTCTGTGTGCAGTGTCAAGGATATTAAGGAGGAGAGGGGAAACCAAGGGCCCAAAGGGGAAGTCTTCTCGAGAGTGAGAAAGGAGGGGGGGGTCACCCGGAGGGAGGCAAAGAAGGAGAGGGCTCTTTCTACAAATGGTGTGTGGGCTTGATATGGTAGGGGGCCAAGAAGTGGTGCCCTACTCTGTCGGAGGAGGAGGGAGTGGAGGGCGTGGCAGCTAGGTGAGGATGCAAGTTTGGTGTAGGTGCAGACAAGGAGGGTGGAGCGTCGGTGTGACAGTGAGGATAGGGAGGATTCTGCCTGAAGGGCTGTGACTGGGGAGGACCTGAAAGCTCCCAGGGCTATACGCATGGCTGTGTTTTGAATGACATCCAGTTTATGGAGAAGTGAAGGTGAGGCCGCCCCATAAACCTCACATCCGTAGTCTAAGCGACTCCGGATATAGGCACAATAGAAACGAAGGAGGGTATGCCTGTCCGCACCCCACTTGACCCCTGCCAGGGACTTCATTATGTTTAGTCTTTTAAGACATGAGGTCACCAGGTAGTGTATGTGACGGCTCCAGGTTAGATGGGGGCCGTCCACTACTATGCCTAGAAACTTATGTTGGGTTTTGAAGGGAATGGGTGAACCTTTGATGGTGACCACAGGTATGTTGGGTATTCGCCTTCTGGTGAAGCACAGAAGGCTAGACTTCTGGGCACTCACCGTTAGGCCCCAACGTGATGTCCAAGAGTCTATGGCATCAAGCCCACGTTGAAGGTTAAGTTGAGCCTCCTGGATAGTGGAAGCAGAGCAAAGGAGGGAAATGTCATCAGCATATAAGAGTGCATGTGTGCATGGAGAAGAGGGAAAGTCTGAAAGTAAGACATTGAAAAGGAGAGGACTGAGAGGAGAACCCTGTGGGACACCTCTGGTGACTGGGTAAGACCTAGAGTAGGAGTTACCTATCACCAGAGAGAAGGACCTGGAAGACAGGAAGGACTGAACCCAATTGAGTGGGGAACCATTGAGTCCCAGGCGGGAAAGTTTTTCAATAATGGCATTATGTGAAGAGGAGTCAAAAGCTCCTTTGAGATCAAGAAAAGCTACCAGAGTGAATTGCTTGTAGTTAAATCCTTCCTGAATGTGGTGCTCTAGCTGGAGCAGGGCATCCAGGGTGCCCCGGTGAGGACGGAAGCCAAACATGTTAGGGGGAAGAAGGTGTTTGTGTTCCAACCACCATGTTAGTCTGTCATGCACTATGTGTTCTAATACCTTACTGAAGTTAGAGAGTAGACTGATGGGCCTGTAGGAGGAAGCCTCCGACGGGTCCTTGCCAGGTTTGAGAATAGGAATTGTGATGGCATGACGCCACACAGAAGGGAACGTGCCAGACTGCCAGCTGGCGTTGAACACGTTCAGGAGGAGGAAGAGCAGAGGATCTGGGAGGCGGCGAAGAAACTCATTCGGGACATTGTCCGGCCCCGTCGCCTTCCCAGCAGACAGTGCTTGTAAAGCTGATGAAAGCTCCTGGGGAGTTATAGCTGTGCTAATTGTGTGGCCGTGTGAAGAAGGAGGTAACACAGGTGGAGGTATAGGGTCAGGGGAGCCGAGGACAGTGTGTATGTTGGGGGCAAGGCACTCGGCTTTTTGGACGTTGTTGACAAGGAGGACGCCGTTACTAGTTAACGGGAAGGTGAGAGGGGGCTGAGGGTGAACCATCTTCCTGAAGAAAGACCAAGCCTGGGAGACTGAGGAAGAAAAGGACAGGGAGGCACAAAAGGAGGCCCACGCAGAACGTTTCTCATTAAGAATAACACGCTTGCACTGGGCCTCTAAAAGTCTGAAGCGACTGCGAAGGGGAGGGATGGGATTCTTACGCCACATGTTAAAGGCATGTCGTTTGGCCTGAAGAGCTGCTGCACACCTTCGGGACCACCAGGGGACCCGGAAGGAGCGGGAGGGACGGGAAGTGACGAGGTGAAAGTGGTGGGACCCTACATCCACCAAGGTGTCTGTAAGGTATTGAATTTGACTTTGTGAAGGGAGGATGATGGGAGGAGTTTTTGAATTAATCTCTTTTTGAAAAGAGCCCCAGTCTCCCTTTTTAAAGGACCAACGAGGTCTGCGTGATGAAGGGGGGGGGTGTTGGTATTGAAGTGAAGGAAATGACAACAGGAAGGTGGTCACTCCCCATGTAAGGGCCAGTTGTTATAGTGGTGAGGAGGAGAGGGCCATTCCCCAGGCAAAGGTCCAAGGTAGAGGGGTTCCCTGAAACTGGATCGGTCCTGGTAGGGAGGCCAGGTGGAGTAAGGAGAGAGAAAGTTGCACTGTCTGCCAGGAAGGTCGAGAGGGACAGATCCGAACGGTTTCTTCGGCTCCTGGGGAGGGCTGGTTCCCAGAAGTCGTGATGAGCGTTAAAATCACCCATTATTAAGGCTGGGGAGGAAAGCTGTGAAAACAAATGCTGGAACTCCTGAAGGGAGATATCCAAGCATGGGTTGTAAATTAAAAGGATCTGAAGGGGCCCTGAGTTAAAGGTAATAGTCACCCCCAGGTGCTCTAGTCTGCCCCCGGGGTAGGGAGTGATAGTGAGGAGGCTTGAAGAGAGGGATTGGTGGACAAGTAGTAGCAGGCCGCCTCCTGCTCCGCCTGCCCCCCTGTCCACTCTGTAAGAAGAATAGTTGGGGAAGGAAGGGGAGAATGCGTCAGTGAGCCACGTCTCACAGACACCAACAACAAGAGGTGAATAGGAAGACAGCGTGGTTTTAAAGACTGGAAGTTTCCAGTACAGGGACTGGGCATTCCAGAGTATGAAGTGAGAGGGGAGAACAGAATTCACTGCGTGAGTGATGTGAAGAATGAGAATAGTCCTGGCAAGCACTGGAGGAGGCTTTCTTGAAGGCTGTAACCTGTTAGGAGAAGATTGATAAATTTAAGTGCAAGTGGTGCTAATCCCATAATGAAGGCAGATAAGGAGAGACCCGAAGCATGCTGGGCCTGTGAAGGTGCTGTAGGAGGCTCAAGGCATGCACTGCCCTGTGAGGGCAGGGGCTGCTGGGCTGCTGGCTGTGTGACATGGGGCTGAAGTTCAGGCTGGGGAGGCGTGGGTTGAGGTGGGGGAGGGATGGGTTGAAGTAGGCGAGGAGCAGTATGAGGTGGGATAGGAGTGGGTTGGGGTAGAGGGTGAGGTGGTAGGGGTGTGGGGAGGAGGAATACCTCCTGTAAACGGGTATCCCTCCTAGGAGAGCTGGGACAAGAGGGGGGTTTTGGCCGACGCCTGGGAGAGCGACGGCCCCTCTGGCATTTGGGTGTTTGAGGTGTGCATAGGTTAGTGGATGGGCGTTGAGGGGTGGAGCAGTCCTGGGCAGCCAAAGGAATTACTGTGACCTTAGGGCTAAGTGGTTTGGGAGGGGCTGGTTGTGAGGCAGGTGCAGGTGGGGGTGCCTGGGGAGGTGTTGTATTCTCCTCTGGTGAGGAGGTTGGTCTGAAGGACCCTGGGCGGATGCACCTCAACTAACGCTTAACCCCCGTTATAGTGTGGTCAGGCTCATGTTGGAGCTGCTGTAGTTGCAATGCCTGGAGGTATGCCGGGCACTGCCTATAGGTGGGGCGGTGGTTGCCATTACAGAAAAAGCATGTTTCAGGCCGGGTACAAACCTCGGCATCATGGTAACAACTGCACCTCCCACAGCGGTTTTTGCCGTTGCAGGAGGCGTTGCCATGGCCAAACAGAAGGCAGCGGGTGCACCTGAGGACAGGGAGGGTGTGGGGCCTAACACGGTACACTGCAGAGTTTAGGGCAATCCTATCAGGGTGGGCTCCTCTAAACTTAATACGAATGGCCATATTGGCCATCGTCTGCCCTTCCCTGACAAAAGCTGGGAGTCTAAAAACGTCTATGATTTGAGTTGGGGCATCGTCTAGTATGGTAAGGTTGGTGAATATGTCCTGTGTGGCCATTTCGGGGGATACTGGGTATATCCTCCCAAACATGTAAGTGGGGTCATCGTCTGTCACAACCCAGCATTTAACAGACCACTCCCCCAGCGTGGTGACCGACTCAGGAGGTTGAGAGAGGTTTTCGAGGTTGGCTATCTCAAATTTTATGCCCCTACCGCCACCAGTGATGGTTAGGGTCTTTTCAACATATTTTTTGCCAAATATGAAAGAGTAGATAGCCGTGGCCACTTTACCAGGGTGAATAAAGCACCTGTTCCCCTCAGCAGAGCGGATGATGATATATTTGGAAAAAGAGGGTTGCAGTGGTTGAGGTTGGCGTGGGGGCACAGCTCTAGCGTTAGATGAGGGTGGTGAAGCAGCTACTTGGGCGAAGGAACGATCATTGCATTTGGTGGACTTAGCTGTACGTTCGTGGGTCTCACCAGACGATGGAGAAAGAGAGCGAGTCCGTTTCAGGACCGTCGTGGTGGCTTCCCTGTGGGCGTCCATGTGGGCGGCAGCATGGGCGGTGGCAGCTGCCGGTGGGTCACAGCCGTCGTCAGTCAGCATGAGTCCATTTGCCGTTCGTCGGCTGTCGATGCGGCGGGACTCGATACTGCAGTAAATCCTGCACTTGGGCACTTGTAGGCACCCACCGAACCGTAAATAAGGTTGGGGTGGCGTGTGTGGTTGTGGCTGAGAGAGGTAGGTCTGCACTCTACCGTGGTTCTAGCGCGTCTTTTTCACTATGGTGAATGTGACAGCAAGGTTGTTGTGTGGTGTGCTTTTTATCCTACATTGCTGAATTGACAATATTGTGACTTAGAGTTCGAGGTTCAGGGCCGTATATTTAAATCAAACTTATGTGCCAACACATCCTACACATCCCAAACGGGTATTCTTAAACCCCACCTTTGGGACAATGATTCCGACAAAAACAACAAATTGTTGGAAGATTTCTCGGGTTCATCATGTCATCCCTTGTCACAAAGTTTTCGTTGGATATATTTTATGCCTTTATTGTATGTTCACTTTGTTTTGAAAATCATTAAATATTCACAATGCTTGTGCAACCCTCCTAGAAGAGTATAAAGGCATATCACTGCTTATTCATCAAAATAAGTTAATAACCCACAAGGAGAGACTGCCTTCTCTCAGCAGATGTGTGAGAGAATGCAGATTTCAAAGCTTTAAGCTGCCCCGACAATCTACACTAGGTGACTCCAACCCAAGTCCAAGTCCTTCACTGCCCCACCAGCCATGATTCTTTCCTCTCTTCACTCCCCCATAAACTCAACTAGGTATTTGTATATACCAATATAATGTTCTTATGTTTGTGTTTTATCACTATGCCTTAATTCTGATAACAGGCCAAAATACAAGTGTCATTGTTACCAACTCCTTTTTCTTGCACCACCAGTATTGCCAAATCATTTCCGACAAAAATGAAGGTTTAAGAATATGCAAATTGTGACAACCCAACATTAATGTGGACGGGGACACTAGTTGCCGTAGTTATCGTGAGGCTTAAGAATGCGGCCCTCATACCGAAACTGCAAGTCAACATGGGAACTGTCATAAAAATAAGTCTTATACAAGTTCTGATTACAGCAACACATCACTATATATAGGGTTGCCATACGTCCCGAATTAGCCGGGACAGTCCCGATTTCATTTTAAGCCCCTGTCCCGGTGTCCCGGCCGGTTTGTAACTTAGTCCCGGGAGAGAGACAGGACGAGGAGCCGATCAGCTGCTGCTAACTAGAGAAGTTACTTGGTCAGAAGTTGAGAAAACAGCAGAATGTATCAATAATCTGTATGGAAAGGCTGTAATAAAAGGCGTTTACATATGTGGCCAAACTTCCTAACGTCTTGCCTTGTTTTCACGAACACGATTTTAAGGAGATATGTCTTGGGTGGTGTTGCCACAATTTTCCTAATATATTTCAATCTTAATGCTTGTTTTTAGTTTTCTTTTATATTAAAAGCGACATATATAAATCTTTTAAATTATAAGCACTGAAATGATCTCAAACATCTCAATTTCTTCTGATTTATTCGAAATAGATATCATGGTTTCTCCGTATATTCTGCAACGTTTCCATCCTTGACTCCACCTAAGGTAGAGGCCAACATCTCGCTATGTAGTACAAATTCCCTTGTATATTACAATCATTATGCTTATTTGTGGATATTTGTTATATTAAAAACAACATTAATAATGTAAATGTTATGTATTTCAACAATTGTCATGATCTCAAAAATCTTACTTTCATCTTATTTATTCGAAATGTATATCTTGCTGATTCTGTATTGAAACTACAGCATCGCACCCTCCACAGTCCATACCAAGGATCCTATACAGATATGATCCTTGGTCCACACTCAACATGTGTATGAGTGTGTTTGTGTATGAGTGTGTGTGTCTGTGCATGTGTGTGTGTGTGTGTGTGTGTCTGTGTATGAGTGTGTGTGTGTGTCTGTGTATGAGTGAGTGAGTGTGTGAGTGTGTGTGTGTGTGTGTGTGTGTGTGTGTGTGTGTGTGTGTGTGTGTGTGTGTGTGTGTGTGTGTGTGTGTGTATGTATGAGTGTGTGTTTGTGAGTGAGCACTGGATGTCTTCACAAATGGCTAGACTGTAGAGTACTGCCTCAGCCTGCCTGCTATAGCGACTGTGTGTGTGTGTGTGTATGTGTGTGTAGAGATTGCCACCTGAGGAGGTGACGCGGGTCTTCGTATCTCTGGTAATGGAACAGAGCGCGGGCTCCAACCTCCAATGATATTTTTTGTGTTCGAAACTGGATCTGTCTTAATTGTCCAAACTTTCTTTTGCTTACATATTTTTGTGCAATATACAAACATCTTATATCTTACTTTAATTTGATGAAAATAATTGTAAACAATATAATATGCTTTTTACTTATTATTAGGAAAAATGGAACAATTGTAAGTCGAAGCTACAACCACATAATGCATTGAAATATCAATACCCACACAGGTTTGAATGTCACATCTCGTTATTTTCTACAATTCTCTAATATCTTACAAGCTTTTTGCTTGTCTTTGGCGTTCTTCTATATTAAAAGCAATATATATAATATAAATCTTATGTAGACGATCAACTATAATGGTCTCAAACATCTTACTTTCCTCCGATTTATTTGAAATATATACCCAGATTCTTTCTCATGAAAACACACACATCCGCTTTTGCTCTACCCACGCAGAGGGTGGAGCCCACATTTCGTTATTTTCAACACTTCCCTAATATATTTCAAGCTTTATGCTTGTTTTCCGTTAGCTTTTATATAAAAAACAACATATATTATAAATCTTATGTATTTCTACAACTGTTATGGTCTTGAACGTCTTACTTTCCTCTTATTTAATCAAAATATTATCCCGCTCAGTGTCTACATAGATGAAGTTATGAAGTTTGATGAGCTGTGATTGGTTACATGACCAGAGGCCAAACACTGGCAAGTGCAGAAATTCGTATCTTGAAAGTGTTTGCGATGTGTTGGTCAGAATTTGCCTAGTCATCGCATTTTGGCAAGTGGTCTTGACATTACATGTAAACGCCTTAATATTGATAGTCTGTTTGATGAGGTTGTGCTAGCCAAACACTACATGTCAGACTGCTAAAAAGAAAAACTGGGAAGAAACGCAGCCCACATCTGAAGTAAAATGGGTCGAAATGTTCAGGGACTTTAACGAAAAGAATCTGTCGGTTACTAATCTCAAGCATGTCACGGAGTTCGTATTTTCTTTACCCAGCACCTCAGCCACTGTGGAGAGAGTCTTCTCTATCATGAACAATGTTTGGTCCCAAGAACGAAGTAACATGTCAGAAAGCAGTTTTAAGCCTTGATTTCTTGTAAGACGAACATAGATTTAACATGTCCACAATTTTTTGATAAGAAAAAGAGACAATTAGATGCTGAAGAAAGTGATCTCTTCTGAAAAAATGAGTGGTCGAAAAGGGAGGAGGATAGCTAATAGAGCTGACAAAGAAGCCTCTCACCGCACTACCTGTTTTCACTTAAGAGGCCTCTTCTATTTGCGTGAATCCGTTTCATATCACTGAATCTGGACGGGACTTGGCCGCTCTTGGCGGGGCTTAGCCGCGAAATCGTGTTCTATTTACCATAATCTTAACCCGTGATCTATAACAGATTCCTGAATCCGTCGAATCTGATTTGGGAGGTGGGTTATAGCAGACGACACTCGTTCGCGGGTTTTTTGCACCAGCCTGAGCCAGCCTCTTCTCAGAAGTTAATATTGATATATACCTCCAATAAAACAGTGTATATATACGAGAAAGATAGTAAGCGGTAGAGAAATGTTGTAGAAATGTTACTGTAGGCACAGACTTGTATAATAGTGGTGATGAATATAAAAAACAAAGGAGATATATAACAGCAGCCTCTTCTCGGAATCTATTATTAATATATACCTCCAATAAAAACAGTGTATATATACGAGAAAGATATTAAGTGGTAGAGAAACGTTTCAGAAATACTACTGTAGGCTTAAAATTGTATAATAATGGTGATGAATACTAGAAACAAAGGAGATATAACAGCCGCCTCTAACCGGATTATTTATTTTCTTTGAATTTTGATATATACTCCCAAGAAAACAACTTACTTGTACGTGAAAGAGATTAAATGGTACAAAAATTTTGCATAAATGTTAGTATAGGTACAAAAATATGTATAACCGTAGCATATGAATAGTTAAATAAGATATCACCAAAGTTTATTTTGGTTAAGGGGAAGCTCTACTCGGGAGTTTTACATTGGTATACACAAACGATTCTGACACTCATTACCGTCCAAAATAAATAGTTAATAAGATATCCCCATTCCCCATCTTCTCCCAATAAACATGAGGAGATGTGGGAATGTAAGGTTTTTTGGCTGGGTGTAAAAGTGAAGTTTTACCCAAATCTAACCTAACCAGGGAAAGCCTATCGGCGCTACAGATTAGACATATAAAAATAAGGGGTATTTCTTTACAACTACTGCTCCACCTCTTTATTATATATATGAAGTCTTACATACTATACATAGTGTACTCAACACATCTATGAAGGTTTCAGGCAGTGCTCACCATTATTTACCTCGTAAAACGTCTTTGAAGTTATGTTATGTTGGTTAAATTAGGTTAAGTTATGGTTATGTTAAGGTTGTTAGGTTAGTTTGCGGTCATGTTATGGTTATGTTAAGTTAGGTTGGGTGCGGCTCAGTTTGGTTCGGTTACATAAGATTTTTACATTTTAATACTCAAACCCTCAAAAAAACTAATTTGCGAACCTTAACTTCCGGGTGATAAAATGTAAAAATCTTATATAATCGAACCTAACTGAACCTAACTTAACCTAACCATAACATAACCGTAACCTAACAGCTTTAACATAACCATAACTTGACATAACCTAACCAACCAAACATAACCTATCATAATTTCAAAGAAGTTTTGCGAGGTAAATAATGGTGAGCATCGCCAGAAACCTTCACAGATATGTTGAGTACACTATGTATAGTATATTTATAATAAATAGCTGGAGCAGTATTTGTAAAGAAATAATAGGTGTAACATTGTCAAGGTTAACCTCGAGGTTCATCAGACAAGTAACCCTAACTATATGGCATACTGAATCATGAAAGTTACTGCTTAATCCTGCTGCCTGTGCATGACCGTTATCTGCTTCATTTGTTTGCCTTCCAAACAATCTCAGTATTTTGGGATCGCACCTTTTAGATTTAGGTTAAAATTAAGTAAAGTTTACAAAGCAGAAGAATATGATCATGTACATTTGTTCAAGCTTAAGTACTATCAAAACCAGTAAACACTTTTCCAATGTACCAGAAAAACCCTGGTACAGTGCGTGTGCCAGAGGAGGACCGAGGAACAGAAGAGGTGGAGCTGGACGTGAGTGTGGATGTTCCCAGGGCTGGTATCCTGTCTTCCCACATCCCTGTTCTGTGTAACATGGCAGCCACTTCCACCTATGCCTCAGACAGGGATATCAAATTGTGGGCTACACAGCGCAGAGGTAGGAATGAGAGAGAGAGAGAGAGAGAGAGAGAGAGAGAGAAAGTAATAGTAGTAGTAGTAGTGGTAGTAGTAATAGTAGTTGTAGTAGTAGTATCTTAAATGAAAAGACGAAAGGCAAATAGGTAGTTAAAACACCTGTTCTTTCCACCCCCTTGTTCACACCATGCAGGAAAGAGGTTGCAACTCTCTTTTTTCCCCGTTAGGCCTCCTCTCTTGATTGTGGAAGAAATATTTCTTGCATTAATCATTTCTGCATCAAGTTTAATCCAGGCTTCTATATGGGAAGCTATATTTTTTTCTCTTGTATGTACAGTAGAGTATCTCATCTAACGCATTAGGATCTAACGAATTCCTATCTAACGTCTCTTTTGAGGCTCTACTCCACCTCCAATCTAACGATCCAAAATTCATATCTAACTGCAATTATTCCAGGCACCCGGGATCAAATTTCAAACTTCCCGCTGATCGCTGAATCTTTGCTGCACTCCGGCGTCCATTCCTCCCTCCCTCCTCGTCATTTTCAGTGTTGCCAGATTGGGCTACAAGTAGCGGATTGGGCTATGTTTTTATGCCATCCACTACTAATTTTTTAGATCCACTACTTGCGACTTTTTGGGCTACACAATTTAGCACAGTTTTAGCAAATAAAATAAAAAATTAAGCAAATTTAGGTTACTGTTTTAAGATAATTCCAGCAACACTGGTCACTTTCGTCAGTCCTGCGCCATCTTTCAATTGTGTTCCATTGTGCTCGTCTCATTGTTCCCCTTATTTTTTGCCCTCCATCCCATCTAACGAGTGTCTGGCGGTGTGTTACGCCTCTCATAATGTCTGCCTAGCCTCAGATAGCGAATAATTAATTTATTATGTGATTTATATGTATTTTAAGTCAAAATAAAACCCGGAAGGACAAAAATTGGTGAAAATTGGGACTCAGCCGAAGTTTTGTCATCAATTACAATTTTTCCCATAATTTTATGTATTTATACCTAACACGGTTTTTTTGAACCAATTATTAGTTAGATGGGAGATTCTACTGTGTGTATGTGTATATATATATATATATATATATATATATATATATATATATATATATATATATATATATATATATATATATTTATATATATATTTATATGTATAATTTAATTTATAACGTGTGCGGTAAAAAAGCATTTTAAGGTCTTTAAGTACATTTTTAAAACAATAGAAACACATCTAAACACTTAAATGATTGAGAGAAAGCAAGAGCAATGGATAACAAAAAAATATTATACAAACAGTATAAAAATCCCAACAACTACTTTTCTCAGTATTTCGGTAAATAGCATCCTCCAGATATCCTGACCTATTTCATCGTGTAGATTTTTTACCTTTCTGAGTATTTAAATAGTTAAACTAGGTAAGCAAATTCAGAAATAACTAATATTAAAATTCAAATGATTACGGGGTCCAGCGGGTGACGCACTTGGTTAGGACGTTAGGTTAGGTTAGGTTTGATTTATTTTTGGTTTGATAATTTTACAGAGAAACGGTTATCATATTAATTCAAAACACATCGAAATCTATCAGAATAATATAGTTTTGTCTTGAAAATAAGAGAATACTGTTTTCCGAAAATTTATCCTTTTCTCTCCCTCGTTGACTGATGAGTTTATGTCGCCATCCAAGTTTTTCTGGAAAATTTTCATATGAACTTTATACCCCTACTGGTTGTTGTATTGTTAAATAAATTTTCACATATATTTCAGGAAATAATATTACTATATGGGGATAAAAATTTGAGTTATTTGCTAAAATATTGCTTTGTTAAGCTCCTGTAGTGACACCCACATACACACCATACTCACATGCACACACACTCGGAGATTGAGCCTATAATTACCTCCCTTGAGATCGCGATCGAGGTACGGATTAACTAGACTTTACCTCACATGACCACCAGGTCCGCAAGGCCAATATAAGCTGTCACACACACACTACCAGGGTCAGTCTACCGCAAGTCTATCTCTCCAACATCACTAGCTCACGTCTAGCGAGTTAAGCCTCAGGGCTCCCCTCACACATCACTCACCATCTCCAGGCTCTCTGTCCACTGTATAAGTTAATTGTGTGTCTACTAACTCGTGCAGCAATAAACTACCAAAGCCAAGCCTGGATGTTGTTCCAATCCTTATGTAGCGTGCAGAGATGCAACATAAGGATTGGAATTACACTCAGGTTTGGCTTTGGTAGTTTGGTGTTGGTGGTGGTGTTGGAAAGTTAGACTCGCAGTATACTGATCCTGATAGTGTGTGTGTGGCAGCTTATATTGACCTCGCGGACTTGGTGATCACGTGTGGTGAAGTGACAGGTGAGGCCTAGTTAATCTGGACCTCGACCCCGATCTCGAGGGAAGTAATTATAGGCTCAGCCTCTGGGTGTGTGTGTGCATGTGTTGATATATATTGCATGATATTCTGCAACCTTAATTCTTCTATCTGACATGTAAGTATATTAACCTCGGGAGAAGATGCTACACACACTTATTAGACTCCATGGTGGTTTCAACACTGATCCCGAGAGGGAGGTGGGAGGCGGAGCCTAGGTACATCAGCTGATTGTGGGCAGAACTTGTTAAAGATGAAGGGCTGCCCCCAGATGCTTCCGATGAACACATAAACTGTGAGACTGGAGGCTGTTACTGTTGGGGGAGCATTTGCGAGCTCAGTGATGACTATCAATGGCTATTAGGAATCTTGCTTGTACAACGGATTTCCACTCGTATTTCAAGACAAAAATACTCACAAGCTGTAGGTCGTTAAGCAAATAACTCGTACAATGGTGCACTCGTACTGCAAGGTTCTACTGTAGATATATATTATATATATATATATATATATATATATATATATATATATATATATATATATATATATATATATATATATACACACACACACTCATACCTCGGTGTAACGAACCTCGCTTTAATGGATTTCGGAAGCAACGGACAATTTGAAAGTCCCGTGGTATGGATGGAGATGTGGCAACACTGGACACGACCTCTGCTGACCGCGAATTGGGAGGTGGTCAGTTTGTTTACAGCCAGCAGTGCAACAACACGTAGCTAATTGTTCCATGGTTTATGACCTTGTTGTGCTCAAATTATCATAATTTTCTACAACCATGTCATCTGGAGGAAAATTAGAAAAGAGGAAAAGGGTGAATTTATCTGTAGCACAGAATTTTTGAGCTGATCAAAATGTTGGAAAGTGGTGCGTCTGTGAAGCGGGTGTGTGAGGAACATGGTGTAAAAAAACAAACTGTTTCAGATATTCGTAAGGCAAAATCTAAACTTACCGAATATGCTGTGAAGTATTCTGTTGATGGATATTCAATTAAGTCTTGTTCTGTAGCGGCGCGCAACCATATGAAGATTGGTAATCAGAAGGAGTTAAGACGAAGCCATGTATAAGTGTTATGTGCAGCAAAAGGCTTTTGGTACTAAGGTAACTTTTGAAACCATACAAAATGTGTGTGAACAACTCAGTAAGCACTTAGGTATTGAGTGCAGTGCTAGTGATGGTTGGTTGTGGCGTTTCTATAACCGGCACGGACTGCGTGATACGCAACTGAGGGGTGAGGCTGGCGGTGCAGATACGGCAGGCGCTGAGGTTTATCGGGTTCAGCTTAATGAGCTGATTAAGAAAGAAGGTCTTTTTATGTCCAAAGTATACAACGCCGATGAAACTGGCTCATTTTGGCACACTCTGCCTAATAATACTCAGGCAAGTAAGGATGAACAAGTAATATGATAGAAGAAAATGAGTAAGGAAAGGATTTTGGCACTTTGTTGTGTTAGCCTTGACGGTATGCATTGTCATAAGTTGGTGGTTGTTGGCAAATCAGCACTGGAGCTGCAAAGCTCCAGTGACTCAGAATAAAAAATAAATTTCTGAGGCGGCACTATACGATAACGGCATATCAAAACTACCTCTTCACCATCCATGGTAAGTCTGATTTTCAATTAAAATTGTTGATTTACTATATTATAGTGTATATTTACAGTGTACAGGTATTTTATACTGTTAGATTGGATAGTGTGCTTGATTAAAAGTACAGTACTGTATTTATTACTCTGTCTTTCGTAACGTAATTGTTAATATTAGCCGTAACCTGGGTATTCATACCGTAGATTCCAGTTATCGGTACTAATGGACAATCAGCATTATCGGACCGATGCTCCTCCCTTTTAGTCCGTTAAACCGAGGAATGAGTGTATATACATACTGTCAACCCTCGATTTAATTGACCCTGATTTAACGGACTTTGTCTGCTAGCGGACAATCAACCCAGATCCGGACTAAAGTCTGTTAGTGTAAAAGAAAGTCCGGTAGGTGGCGGTCGCATCAGTAACATAATCCGTTAAAATCTAGGGTGAAACGCCCAGCTTTTGGGTAATGAAATATAAAAACCTTTTATAACCAAACCTGACTGAAACAAACCTAACATAACCTAATCTTACCATAACCTAATGTAACCTAACCATAACCTAACATAACATAATTAACCTAACATAACTTGAAAGATGTTTTGCCAGGTAAACAATGGTGAGCACTGCCTGAAATCTTCACAGATGTGTTGAGTACACTATGTATAGTATGTATGACTTCAAATTTATATCAATATTGTCTGAGCAGTAGGTATGCAGATTTACCCAAATACTTTTTGGCTTACCTTAACCTAAGTTGTATATACAATATTTACAGTTGCACTCAATGGTTACTCCGAGTCAAAGGAAAGCGTCTGGTTACAGCCATTAGCATTTATGCTTCGCCCACAATCGGCTGATGTATCTAGGCTCCGCCTCCCTCCTCCTTCTAGGCATCAGTGTTGAAACCACCATGGCGTCTAATAAGTGTGCGTAGCTAGGTTAGGTTATTGTTACGCCCTCCCCGCCTGTCACACCAGCATAGCCTCACGCCTGCGGCAGGTAAGAAGGCGTCGGGGAGTAGCACATAGCTCAACACGCAGGGACGGCGAGAGCGTGCTGCAGCGAGCCGTAAAAGGCCTCCTCTGGCGACCACAGCTGGGGTAATGGGGAAGGAACGGACACACCAGATATGCCTTGCCAGAACACAGCGTTTATTTAAGTTACACGTGGCACAGGAGGAACAGTCACAAGGGGCACAAGTCACTTTCTCGACACAAAATCCAGCTTGTTGTGGCAGGTGGGGGGGAAAGGTAATGCGAGGGGTTTGGGTGTCCAGCCCTGACTAACTCACCCAGTGCAGCTACCTCATCACCTCACCTCCAAACACACACACGAACCCGGACCGAACAGCCGAACCACTCCAAACAACACACACAACTAGCACTTCATAACAATACACTCATAAAACACACACACACACACACACACACACACACACACACACACACACACATACACACATGAACCTGGACCGAGCAACCGAACCACTCCAAACCACACATTCGTAACACTACCCCCCTTCTTCCTTAGCAGTCGACCTGACTGCTCAATACAGCTTATAAACTAAACATGAAACAATAAAACATAACAAAATGCTATCTTCCTTGCGCTGCCACGCTTTCAGCCATCCAGGCAGGTCGTGGTGCCTCCCCAGGAGTCCCTCCTCCTTGCGCTGCCACGCCGTCAGCCATCCAGGCAGGCCGTGGTGCCGCCCCAGGAGTCCCTCCTCCTCGCGCTGCCACGTCGTCAGCCATCCAGGCAGGCCGTGGTGCTGCCCTAGGAGACCCTCCTCGCGCTGCCACGTACGCCATCCAGGCAGGCCGTGGTGCCGCCCTAGGAGTCCCTCCTCGCGCTGCCACGTACACCATCAGCCATCCAGGCAGGCCATGGTGCCTCCCCAGGAGTCCCTCCTCCTCGCGCTTCCACGCCATCAGTCAGCCATACCGTCCTCTCCTGCCACCGTCACGCCAGCAGCCAGTCACTGGTGCCGTCCCTGGCGTTGTCTCCCATGCCGTCTGCTCCTTCAGTCTTCCTGGGCTTGCACCGGGCCTCTGGTTTTGCTCAAAGGGGCGAGATGTACTTGCTGGCCACAGCTCCTCCCTCTGCGGAGGCGACCTAGGAAGCAAGAGTGCCACTCGCAGGCCACCCTTCACAGCTTCCCTTCTCCAGATTGCACGCCTCTCCCGCAGCCGGAAGGCAGGCCTAGCTAGTAAGGGCATTGGCCCCTAGAGTTGCTCACTGTGCCCAGTGATTCCACAGAATCACTGTGGTACCACAGGAAGACCCTCTGAAGCAGCCACGTACCCATCGCTACAGCGGCACGTCACCACCCGGCATGGTCTTCCTGCCCACGGTCCTGACCACCTCGACTGCCGTGGCTGAAATGTGGCGACAGCTTAAGCTGCCTGGCGCAACAGGAGTGTAGACTGGCGCATGTCGCTCTTGCCCCGCTCATGTGCGTCACCTGCCTGTCCCAAAGTCGCCGATGGGCAGCAACCAACAAAGTGACCATTCTGGCCACCACTGCTACTACCCGGGTCGAAAGGACACGGGCGCAGACGATGGAGGGAACGTGTCCTCCGCCCCCTCGCAGGTCGACTGCCGTGCCTGTGCCGCCCCCTCTCACGTCGACTTCGGCAGGTGCCACTTAACCAGTTGAGGCGAGGCTGCCCAGCAGTCGTCCAACTGCTGGAAGACACAAGATGAGGGCGCGGTGATGACGGAGGACGGAGAGAATAGAGCGAGTTGTGGTTGGGGCGATGCGTGGTAGGCAAGTTGAGCGCCACACTCCGCTCACAACCACCATTCACTTGTTGCTTGCCAGCCAGTTTCTCCTGCTCATCGCCACTCTTAAACTTGGCCATCACCACCTGGTGCAGGTATGTACTCAAAGGCCACCTTGCCAGCAAACTCAGGCGGCTTCCTCTTCTCATCCCCGCTGCTAGACACTGCAGCGTGAGGGCAAGGTGATGGTGGCAGGGTGAGAGGTTGGAGCGGGCCATCACCGGGAGGAGGTGAAGCAGACAGACACGGAGTCACCTCCCGTGATGCGTCACCTCCACCACCTGCCTCCTGCCCAGCAACCAGTGCTCTCCGCTCGTCACAGCTCCCAACAGCAGCTGACTTGGACGTGCTACTACCAAGCTGTAGTCCCACAGGCACAGGACAGGCTACTGGCTCCACAACACTAGGCACACCCGCCTCACACTTCATCCTATTTTTCCCCTCCACGGCCGACTACAATGCCTGGCACATATCCACCTGTCCAGCCAACAGTTTTGCCTGCATGGCCTGCATAGCTGCATGCAGTTCCACCCTACCAGCCTTCATCTCCGCCAAACCACCTCTAACGATGTTTCTCATTTCACTAAACTGGCTGTTAAGCTCCGCTATCTGTGAAACCATCACCCGCATCATGTTCAACAGGCCTCTGTCACCATTACTAGCCACTTCACCCGCCGGAACACATTCTTCCTTAAGGCCAGGCCTGGTGGCGCCACTTCCCTCACTTTCAGTCACATCCAGGGCTCCCGAGCATGGGAACTTCCAGGTTTCCCCCTCGCCGTTTGCCATCTCGTCACAGCCTTTTCTTCACCGGCCACAGCACATTCCCACTCAACATCCCACTTCTGACACCAAGAATGTTACGCCCTCCCTGCCTGTCACACCGGCGTAGCCTCACGCCTGTGGCAGGTAAGAAGGCATCGGGGAGTAGCACACAGCTCAACATGCAGGGATGGCGAGAGCGTGCTGCAGCGAGCCATAGAAGGCCTCCTCTGGCGACCACAGCTGGGGTAATGGGGAAGGAACAGACACACCGGATATGCCTTGCCAGAACACATTATTTATTTAAGTTACACGTGGCACGGGAGGAACAGTCACAAGGGGCACAACAAGTCACTTTCTCTCGACACAAAATCCAGCTTGTTGTGGCAGGTGGGGGGAAAGGGTAGTGCGAGGGGTTTGGGTGTCCAGCCCTGACTAACTCACCCAGTGCAGCTACCTCACCACCTCACCTCCAAACACACACGCACCCACACACGAACCTGGACCGAACAACTCCAAACAACACACACAACTAGCACTTCATAACAATACACTCATAAAACACACACACACACACACACACACATGAACCTGGACCGAGCAACAGAACCACTCCAAACCACACATTCGTAACATTATTTTTTATTTTATTTCTTTTTTTATCCATGGCGCCGGTAGGCTTCATGGGGTTTAGATAAGGTTAGCCTACTAATTTTTAAGGCACGGACTATTTATTTCTGGGCAAAGTATGATACTTTTTCATTTCAAGAAACCTAACCTAACCCAAACCCTAACCTAACCCTAACCCCATCCCATCCCAACCTAACCTAACCTAGCATTGCGGGGCTGTAACCAGATACTGGTCTTACCTACTGAGACGGTGGGTATACAAAAATTGAAACAAATGTTTTTAATAGTTTCCAGAAGTTAATATATATTGCATGATATTCTACAACCTTAATTCTATCTGACATGTAAGTATTAACCTCGGGAGAAGATGCTACACACACTTATTAGATGCCATCGTGGTTTCAACACTGATGCCTAGAAGGAGAAGGGAGGCGGAGCCTCGGTACATCAGCTGATTGTGGGCGGAGCATAAATATCAATGGCTGCACCCAGATGCTTCCCTTTGACTCGGAGTAACCATTGAGTGCAACTGTAATTACTGTACATACAACTTAGGTTAAGGTAAGCCAAAAAGTATTTGGGTAAATCTGCATACTTACTGCTTGGGCGATATCGATATAAATATGAAGTCGTACCTACTATACATAGTGTACTCAACACATCTGTAAAGGTTTCAGGCGGTTCTCACCATTGTTTACCTGACAAAACATCTTTCAAGTTATGTTAGGTTAATTATGTTATGTTATGGTTAGGTTACGTTAGGTTATTGTTAGATTAGGTTTGGTTCGGTTAGATTCGGTTATATGAGGTTTTTATATATTTTATATTATGCGTTTCACCCTAGATTTTTTTCCGGATTGCCATATTATGGCCTTTAACCAAGCAACGGACTTTTTACACCAACGGACAGGGCTCCCTCCACATTAATCCGTTAAATCAAGAGTCGACAGTATATATGCCTGATCAAACTCTTTCGTCTGTGTCTCTACTTTTACCTATCCTTCTTGCTGGAAGTTTACTCACATTCAACCTGTCCCTAAAAAGGATGACCGCTCCAATCCTTCTAACTACCGCCCTATAGCTTTGATTTCCTGCCTTTCTAAAGCTTTTGAGTTTGTCCTAAACAAGAAGATAATGAGGCATCTATCAGCTCACAACCTTCTCTCTGATTGCCAGTATGGTTTCCGTAAAAGCCGATCTATTGGTGATCTTCTTGCTTTCCTAACTGAATCTTGGTCATCCTCTTTTAGGGACTTCGGTGGAACAACATTGCACTTACCTTAGTGATAGTAAAGAGGCAAGAGAGTTAAAGCTCATAAGAGATGCCTCTTCTCATTTTTCTATCAGTCTCAAACTGATCGTATCTATTTTTAAACACATTTATACTAGCACTGTTTACTACCCATTCAGCGAGACTTCCATTTATTCACAATTCTTGCATTGAAAAAGTTATTCTTCTTGGTGGTCCTGTGATGTGGTTTCATCAGCTTCAGACTGTGTCCTCTGGTCTCCATGTGTTGACCTTTGGGAGCTAATTGTAGAAACTGCTCGCCACCAACTTTGTCGAAAACCCTCTGGATAGTTTCAATCATGTCACCCGTAATCCTGCGTTCTTCAAGTGTGGTGAGACCCAGCTAGGTTAATCTCTGTTCATATGAAAGCCCTGCCAGCTGCAGGACTAGTCTTGTGGCTCTACGCTGTACTTGTTCCAGTCTCCTTATGTCTCCTTTGTTATATGGTGACCATGCCTGGATGCAGTACTCAAGACGTGGTCTGACCATGAACTTGTACAAAGTGAGCAGCATTTCCGAATCTAGACAGGCACTACTGTCGATTGAAAGAACACTCGCTGAGAGAATTGATTTGAACTGCTTTGTTGATGAATTTGACAGCCAACACAATAATCGTAGGATCAAGTTGCACTAATTGTATTGATGCTGTATGTATATTCTTCACTATAAACTACATTAGCACAGGTCATTTGTAATGATTAAGGTCATACATTTTGTAAAAATACTGCCAAGTTTTTCACATGTGTCATGTTTGGAATTGGAATGTTTGCTAAATTGCTATTGTGTTTAGTGCTGCATGTCTTATCTGTGACTGTAAGCAATAAAAATTAGTTTCAAAGGCGAGCCCAAGTTTAAGTTAATCATTATTCCAATTAATCATTATTGCTATTAGTTATGTTGCGTGCAAGATTACCGCCATACACTTGACATTTTAGGTGGGCTTCACAAGAGACATAATTTTACTTTGGTAAATCAGCTTGGTGTAGTAATGTTACAATAGGGAAATATTGGTCCTTACACGTAACTTAAGTTTGCCTCCCTCCCGTTAACCTTGGTCTCTAAGTGGCCCCCTACTTTTCAAGTTCTAGAAATGCCACTGCCTGTAGCATACAAGTACATCCACTTAAAGGATTTTATCACAATTTATGAATATGGGAGTGCACGAAGGAAAAAAAAAGTGAATGAAGGTCTAGTAATTAAAAACACAAACAAAGATATGAATAATAAGTAGAGGTATTTGTGATGATTTTTTGTCTGTTGTCAGAACTGGATGGTGATTGGTCTTTGGTGAGTGATGTGACACGGCACCTGCCAACTCGTGGTGTAGCGCGTTGTGGTGACAGCGGGAGGGACCTTGCCAGCGCCTGTGCTTGTCACTACCAGGTAGGTGGTGGGAGTGTCTTTAACTTTTTTATCTCCTTTTCCTGTTATATTGTATTTGCTATGTTTATTGATCTTGAACTGCATATCATATCTATCAGTTTTTTTAACTCCTTACACCTCTTTTTCTCTGTATTTACTTTGTACAGTGGCAGTATCATAACAAATGAGGTTTAACAAAGGTGTGAGGTTGCAATATTGCCACAGAATAGCTGCATTCGGGTATTTGGATAAACAGCTAGCATCCAGAAATACTGCTCCTGCAGGTGGTACCTTAATAACTCATATCCACCTTCACGTGGTCACAGTTAATTTCACCTAATTGAGGTGGAACTAACAGGAAGAGTGTGCAGCAAACATCAGCTGTTGTTTTTAATAAACGGATGCAAAGTATTCATTCAATACTTTGGCCATTTCTAATTCCGTATTTGTTATTTTACCATATTTTAGGTAAAGTGGGCCAATATTTGTTGTGATAACTTATTATTACGTACGTAATTGTAAAATTTTTTGGGGTTAGACTAAGTATTATTTGCAATATATATTTTGAGATCTTTCTTACTTAGTCTGAGTATATTTTTGTTTTCATGTCTTAGTCTTTCATATTCTATTTTATTGTTTTTGTTTTGTGATAAGTATTTAATATGTGCGCGTTTTTCATGTAATAATCCTGTCTCAATTTGGCTGTTCCACCACTTGGGTTTGTTATTTTTACATGAACATCGTTTACAAACTGGAATGCATAATTTAACGATCCTATTTGACATATTATAGAATTTTGTCCATGTTTCATTTATATCAATTTCATCCTCTACTATGCTCCAATCGGTATCTGCCAAAATTTTCCTTAATTTCTCCAAATTGCCTTTGCGATATATGAAGATAAATTGGTTCTTCAGTTACATTTTCTTTATAAACCTTGAGTTTACATTAAGAGATAATTTTATGATCACTGGTGCCAAATTCTGAGCCTGTATTAACGTTACTGACTATATGATTATCCGATCATATAATTCTCTATCGCTAGTAATATTGTATTGATCTATAGATGAGTCCGATTAATAATTTTCTTTAAATGTGTTTTTAGTTTTAAAGGTGTAACATTTTTGTTATCTATTTTTTCGGTTTGCAAGACTGTCAAGTTAGACTGGTTTTCACGTAGAACAAAACACCACCATCTTTTAGTTTTCGTTTGCAGCTAAACATTGAATAATTTGGCAAGTTATGTTCTGCTAAGAAGTCTCTATTTTCTGTGTTTATCCAAGATTCCAATATGCCAATAATGTGAAACTCCTGAGATGTCGCAAGGGCTTCTAGATATGAAAACTTGTTTCTAAGGCTGTACGTGTTAAACATGCAAATTTTTTAGAAGTTTTGCTGAGGCTATGCAAGGCTGGATATTGTTTCTTTTCCAGAAATCAGAAACTTTATTACTTAATAGCCTGGCAAAATGAGCTGCTCTAACTGTATTTAGATGCAGGCTATCATTCTTGAAAAGGAAACGTTTATTATAAATGTCATCCCAGCATACTGGTTGCCTCATCGCAGGCTACCAAGATATCATCCAGACGACCACCAGACATGACCATCTGTTTCCTGGTGGTTCTGGCTTTCCTGCAGAATTCTTGAAGCTGCTCTCTGACAATAGAATCGCCGATGAGTTTCGTTTCATGGTCCTCTTCTTCCTCTTCCGCCAGTATCTTGAATCTATTATAAGTTGTGATGGGTAAAAATTATTAATTATTGATTTGACATTATTTGATTCTCACTGGAGTGAAAGGTGCTTCCTCGTGAATTACAGGTTCAGGTAAACTTACAGCAGCTTGGTTTGTAGCAGCTACAGTAGATATTGTAAAAAATAATCTGCTTCTGGGAAATAATATAAAGAAAAACATTTTGTTTGTAATATGCTTCATAGGTCTATTATTACCTTATAGTTATGCACATTTATAGTCCTAGTCATTGAAGTTTATCAAGTGAGGGGGCTGATTACATTTTTAATTCCCTGCCTCCTGGAAACTTGGCCTTATACCTGCACCAGTGTTGTGTTTTTTTTTTATAATAGTATGGACAAGGATAAGATATTGCCTCATTATATTATTTCGCATATTACTTTTTATTTATTTTATTTTATTTTATTTTTTTATTTTTTTATTTTTATTTATTTATTTAATTTTTTTTGTCTGAGGCAAATATGTGAATAGGCGATTTTACAAATTTTTGATGTGGTGAATTCAAATTTCTGAACAGTTTTGCTCTATCACCTCTAGTTTTTGTGCTTTCACATATCCCATTTTAATTATACTGCATATGAATTCAAAATATAATGTTTATTTCTACTGTTACAATGGCATATTACAGAAAAAAACAGCATAGATACAGAACATTGATGGAACTGAATTACTTGGATAATACAATACACACAAATCATAGTACAGCAGACAGTTAGAAGTGAGTTTTTTTGGACGATCATGTGTACTTTGCCTCTGGAATATCACGCAAAAGCATCCAGCACAAGTCCCCCATCATGCTGGGGTTCCACTTCCCTTGGTAGTTTCTCTCCATCTTAGTAATATCTTGGTGGAACCTTTCTCCATGCTCATCACTCACTGCTCCAAGGTTCGGAGGGAAGAAGTTGAGGTGGAAGTGAAGAAAGTGAATTTTGAGTGACATACAGCATCCCATATCCTCATAAGACTGTGACAACTCCTCGATACACTCTTGGTAATCTAGTACCCGTGTGTTACCAAGGAAGCTATGGCAGACTGACTTAAATGCTTTCCATGCTCTCAGTTCCCTTAAGGTAAGAAGCTCCTCAAAGTTCTTATTCTTCAGTACCTCTCAGATCTGAGGTCCGACGAAGATTCCCTCCTTGAGCTTAGCAGAACTCAGAGCTGGGAATAGAATGCACAAGTGTTGGAAGGCAGCGCCATTTTTGTCCATGGCCTTCACGAAATTCTTCATTAGGCCAAGCTTGATATGATGAGTAGGAAGAAGCACCTTGTTGATGTCCACCAGAAGATTTTCGTGGACACTGTTCACCAGGCACGAAAGTGCTCCTAGACCCCCAGCCCCTCTGCTTGTAGTGCTTGGACACAGCCCGACTGTCCCAGAGACAGAGAAAGCTACAATACTTTGTGAAGCCCGCTTGCATAAAGAGCCCAATGACCTTGAGGTCCCCACAGAGATTCCACTGGTACTGGTTGTACTTAACAGCTTCCAAAAGGAGCTCCATATTGTCATACGACTCCTTCAGATGGACTGTGGGCAACAGGGATGTTGGGATATTTATTCCCATTGTGCAGGAGCACAGCCTTCAGACTTCGCTTGGAACAGTCTATGAAAAGACGCCAGTCTGAGGGATTGTGTGGGAAACCAAGGAAGGTGAATAAGCCAGAGACATTTGTGCAGTAGCACAACCTGTTTTCCATGTCGAGGAATGAAGCAAAATCCTTGTTCCATGTCCTGAAACTAGTGATCTTTACATCTGCTTTGACTAAGTTCCACTGCTTAAGCCGGGATGCCAGGAGCTCTGACTGCTGCTTAGTTAAATAAAAATCATGGGCAAGGTCATTCAGGTCTTCCTGCATGATCCAGTGAGGCTCATTGCCACTTGCTCTTGAATAAACAAAGACATTGTCTTCAGAAGAGATCGACTTGGCAGAATCTTCATCTGATGAAGGAAGATCCTTATTTGCTGGGGGTGTAGGGACGGTGAGATCTGAGTGAGGAACAGGTCTCATAGCTGAGAGAAGGTTGGGATATTTGATCTTTTTTTCTAGAAGAAGCATTGAAACCAGTTATATTTGTTAGACAAAAATAACAACCATCTGCATGGCTTCGTGGCTCTCTCCAGACCATCGGAACGGCAAAGTTGAAGGCTGCTGTCTTGCTATTAAACCATGCAGTTAGTCCACTGTAGCAGGGTTTACAACAGATGTGTGTGGCCGAGGATTTGTCCTGGTCTCTAATTTTATAGTCAAATAATGAAAGTAAGCAGTTCTGAGGATGGAAATAATTGTTCGGCGCTGTGCAACTTTCATGAAAGCCCCACACACGTAACAGAATGAATTTGCCTTGTTGATGCATCCTTAGTGTATTGAAGTGCCTGAAGTCATTATAGAGATATGTATCACCTCACAAAAATCTGGAAAAAATAAACATTGACCATACTTATGGTAATGTGAATTGTCGCAAAATCATGATATAAACATGTACAGTAATCTTTCGATTATCTGTCTTTGAGATATCCATCATGCGACATTAACCGTCGCATGATCTTGTGCCCTTATAATGTAAAATAAAAATTAATTAATTAATTAAAAAAAGACGATGCATGATCCGTCTTTTCGCCGGATATGCTTACGCCAGATACACATGATCGTGTACGGATTCCTGTGTTGTGTACATATTTGAAGCAGTCTGTGTGTATCTAGCCATGTGTGTTTAGTTTATGACTGTAAATATTCGTGTGCGTTAAAGGAAATATATTGTGTGCGTACATGAGATATATATATATATATATATATATATATATATATATATATATATATATATATATATATATATATATATATATATACTGTCGACCCTCGATTTAACGAATCCCGATTTAACGGACATCGGATTTAACGGACTCAGGCTGCTAGCGGACAATCAACCCAGATCGGGACTAAAGTTCTTTAGTGTAAAAGAAAGTCCGGTAGGTGGCGGTCGCGTCGGTAACATAATCCGTTAAAATCTAGGGTGAAACGTCCAACTTTTGGGTAATGAAATATAAAAACCTTTTATAACCATAGCTTAACGAATCAAACCTAACCTAACCTAATCTAACCATAACCGAACCTAACCATAACCTAACCATACCATAATCTAACCTAACCTAACCTAACCTAATCTAATCTAACCATAACCTAACATAACTTGAAAGATGTTTTGTCAGGTAAACAATGGTGAGCACTGCCTGAAACCTTTACAGATGTGTTGAGTACACTATGTATAATATGTATGACTTCAAATTTATATCGATATCGTCCGAGCAGTAGGTATGCAGATTTACCCAAATACTTTTTGGCTTATCTTAACCTAAGTTGTATGTACAGTATTTACAGTTGCACTCAATGGTTACTCCGAGTCAAAGGGAAGCGTCTGGGTGCAGATATTAATCATTATGCTGCGCCCACAATCAGCTGATGTACCTAGGCTCCGCCTCCCTCCTTCTAGGCATCAGTGTTGAAACCACCATGGCGTCTAATAAGTGTGTATAGCTAGGTTAGGTTAGATAAGGGTAGCCTACTAATTTTTAAGCACAGACTATTTACTTCTGTGCAAAATGATACTTTTTCATTTTGAGAAACCTAACCTAACCCTAACCCTAACAACCCCAATCCAACCTAATCTAACATTGCGGGGCTGTAACCAGATACTGGTCTTACCTACTGAGGCGGTGGGTTTACAAAAAAAAAAAAAAAAATTTTTAAATAGTTTCCAGAAGTTGATATATATTGCATGATATTCTGCAATCTTAATTCTATCTGACACGTAAGTATTAACTTATTAGACTCCATGGTGGTTTCAGCACTGATGCCTTATACAAGGAGGAATCAGCTGATTGTGCATCAGCTGATTGTGGGTGAGCATAAGGATTAATGGCTGCACCTTTGACACGGAGTAACCATTGAGTGCAACTGTAAATACTGTACATACAACTTGGGTTAAGGTAAGCCAAAAAGTATGTGGGTAAATCTTTAAATATGATAGTTTAAATATGAAGTTATATATACCAGTCGGAGTCGGAGTCGTAGTCGTAAGGAGTCGTAGGTTTTGGGTGGAGTCGGAGTTGGATTTTTTTTATCTGACCGACTCTCTTAAAGTCCAATTCAGTTATTCAATGAGTAGTGAACTTTACCAGGAAACAACTACCATTCGACCATCCAACTTCTCCATGGCTGTACGGTGAGCGCAGTGCAGTGTTTGAGTGCATTTTTTGCGTGGAGTCATCTACATGCGCAGTAACAGTGTGTAGAAAGGCGGGAACACAACAGAGCTGCTGCAGTCACACTTTCACTCAACGGAAGACGAGCGGTCACTGGAGCAGTAATGCGGCTGCTGCCAGCCTCAGCCAGGTCGTTGCCAACTTTACCCTAAATTCACCCTTAATATTACCCTGTTTGCATTAAAATTACTCTGTATTCTGTCTTTAAAATTACTCTGTAGGAGTCAGAGTCGGAGTCAGAGTCTGCTTTTCAAGAATACCCGGAGTCGGAGTAAGAGTCGGAATTGGCATTTTAAGAATATCCAGAGTCGGAGTCGGAGTCAAACTTTTCACTTCCGACTCCGCAACCCTGGTATATAGTATACATAGCGCACTCAACACATCTGTAAAGGTTTCAGACGATGCTCACCATTGTTAACCTGGCAAAACATCTTTCAAGTTATGTTAGGTTAACTATATTATGTTATGTTATGTTAGGTTATGGTTAGGTTACATTAGGTTATGCTTAGATTAGGTTATGTTGGGTTTGGTTCGGTTAGATTCAGTTATATAAGGTTTATATATTTTTTGCCCAAAAGCTATGCATTTCACCCAAGATTTTTTTCCGGATTGCCATATTATGGCCTTTAACCAAGCAATGAACTTTTTACAGCAATGGATAGGGCTCCCTCCGCATTAGTCCATTAAATTATATATATATATATATATATATATATATATATATATATATATATATATATATATATATATATATATATATATGTGTGTGTATATATATGCCGGGGACATCGCCACTGCCAGATGTACGCTTCATAAGAATGTAGCTTTTATTTTCATGCAAACCTATATATGTGGATGGATCAGGAACTAGTTGAATATGATTTTATGGCTACAATAATTTTTTAAAGATGCATTTCCTAGTACTTCACGCACGAAAACAGCAAAATGGGCACTCCTACAACTAGATCCTGGCAGTTGTAAGATTTAGGCTAGACAACATGAGAAAATTAGCCACACCAGACAGCTAGTCGGTGAATAGTGTACAGTGTACCAGTGTACAGTTTACAGCCAATCATCTAAGACCTCCATTAAGCCTACCAGCGCCACGGGTAAACGATGATGAAAAAAATGGGTCTACGAGGGTAGTGTTGCATTATACATCTTTCAACGTTATCAGTAACGGTTTTGGCTGCTATACGACGGATAATTGAGAGATTACTGTACTGGTGTACCCAGCCTCATTGCATGTCAGGGTTGCCAGATGCTTTTGAAAAATAGCACATTTAAATTTTTTTAAAAGACCACAATTCATAAGATTTCTAATAAAAAAAAACCACAATATCCCAAATAGGACACATCTGATAGCCCTGAATGCATGTGCACATTTACGTACATGTATATCTTAAAAACTAGAGGTGATGACTGAAAACTGGTTTCGTATCTGAAATCAGCACCCCAAAATTAAGCTAGAATAACTATTTTTATGCTTGCCTCAATTTTTCTGTAAACCAGTGTTATCAGTCTGCATAAGTTGAGACACCCAACAAAGGAAATAACTAACAGGTGAAAGTGAGTGATCTTTGTGAAAACTGGGTGAAGTGGACACCATTCCACAAGACTTTCCTAGGAAAAGTCATTATGATTTAAAATAATTTTACAAACATTATCAAGAGGTAAGAAGAGTCAAATTCAAAAGGAGGGGAAGAAAATTTACAGACAATTGTTGCAATATGTGACTCTTAGGACTGTGAGCCAGATTTTTTGCTTGCTTGGGATACAGGAGCTACCAACCATGTAGCTTGCTTTTTCTCATTCAACTGTAGAGACATTATAGTGTCCGTTTTGCAAAGAAATATGAACGGTGGAATCCATCATAGTGGACAGAACGTGTGCTGCAATAGTGGCAGAGACTCCTTGGACCCTAGATACATCTGTGGCATAGTAAAGTATTCCAATTGATCTGCTAATGGTAATAACATATGGCCTATACAATGGGTTTTGAAAAATGTACTATGTACTAACTTCCCTTGAAAAGAGACAGATGGGTAGACTGGTTGAGTGTCAGTTGTTGCAGCCTAAACTGAAAGCCTTACCTATGAGTGAGCAATCAGCATTACTAGCCACTTTAATCACCACAGAATTATAGTTGAGAGCCACAGGAAATTATTGATTACTTCAAGTAGAAAAAGTAGGAAAGAATCAGTGTAAACTTTATCCATATTCTGCATTTTGTTTCAGGTGTGCATTGCTTGGTATCCTTGTGGTCTCAAGTACTGCAAAGGGCGAGACAACTCTGGCAAGGCTGTGTCATACCGCTGTGGAATACGGACTTGCCGCAGATGTAGAAACTTCAGCTACTTTGTGCCCCAAAGACAGTTGTGTCTGTGGGACGACTAATGCTGTTACTTCTTACCTTGTAGTGACTCTAGTCTAAGTTTTATATTTAAAAGCTTCATTTAACAGTTGCTCCTAAATAACATTTTTAAGGAAAGGTAAAAGGAATGTGGAAGCTATTATTGTTACTCATTAATGTTAATTTGGTAGGGTTTTGAGCAGGTCAGCATTTTATCAATTATAGTAGCTTCTCCTGAGTTTCTAATAACTGTCAGTGTGTAGAAATGCTAGTTATGTATGACAAGGCCTTCAAGGATTTTTTTTTTAGGAGCCTCATGTTTTATTGTCTAGTGTATAATAATTAATATATTTTTGCACGAGCTATATTGAAGCAATTTCATGAAGTTACATGTAAAATATGTTACAGTAAGATGGTCTTTTGGTCCACCTGCCTTTGCATAGACTGTCACTATAAGATTTAGATTGTAGGCTCTGACCCAGGAGAGGAAGGCAATGATCAAGTCCTTAAAATGAGGATGTAATGTTTGAAATCATCCTGGTCCATATGTGGGACACACGCAGGCAACGGCTCCAAAGTCTGTGTCCCATATATGGGACACTCGAAGTGAAAGAGTTAATACATCTAGGCATAATAGGACATTCCTATCTCTGCCATAAATTGCTTCAACTTAATGTATAAAAATTCAATTTTTCAGGAAGCAATGGTGATCATACTTCTTTGCCATACCACATGTGACATTAGTTTTCGTAATAGATGAGAATAAGTTACTATAATCAAACAAAAATTGAAACAGGTGAATTTTGAAATGATAAAGCAGAACAATATAGTTTAGATAAATGAGAAAGAAATTTTGGATGTAGTGTTAGGAATTTTAAGACTATATAATGTAAGGAAATGGTTAGTTGACATTTTGTTTGTTTGAGGTGGTCAGTCACAAAAGAGGCACTCGGTCAACTAAGTTGGATAATAAGAATACTTTATGAAAAAAAAAAGCCAGTAGTTTTACTTTGTTGTCACGGTGCAATGATCGACCTACATAACCACCCTTAGTCAGCTGTTAATAAATTGATAATAAGAATCAGTAAAATAAAAAGTGGTTTTACTTTGCCCAATGACCAAAATACGTAAGGGCCCATTCTCTTATGACATGGAATGGCATGAGGTAAGAGGCCAGTCATTTATCAATTTTCCTCTTTATGATATGTATATTTGACTATACTACTAACTATTGTTGCAGTTTTAAAAATCTTTTGTCTTGGTGGTATATGCAACTATATGAAAGAGAGGCATTTCCTGGTGATGATAGTGATATTACCTAGTTTTACCTAGTTGTAATATACAGGAAAAGAGCAATGCTCTACTATCCCGTCTCCAAATCTACTATTATCCATTTTGCTTTTGAAATCATGAATATTTCTTGCATTAATCACTTCTGCATCAAGTTTATTCCAGGCTTCTATATGGGAAGCTGTATTTTTTTTTGTCTCTCTTGCATATAGTCCTTTTCAGTTTCTTCTCATGTCCTCTTGTTGTTTTGTGGTCCCACACAAACAGATCATCTCTATCAATTTTTTGCAGATCTTTTGATGCTCTATAGCAGCGTTTCTCAACCAGGATTCCCCGGAACCCTAGGGTTCCGCAAAAGGTCACTAGGGGTTCCGCGAAATACTTCAAATATACACAATTTTATAAAAAATTTTCCATGAGAATACCGCTCTCGCTGTATGTGGGGGTAGAGGGGGAATCTGATCTGTGCGGCACATATCCTAGTGCACATGGAGAGGGATCAAGGTTACAAATTGGGTGGAGGCCATTCAATGTTGCTGGACTAGTTAATTTGGCTCCACTCCTACTCGCCCGGAGGTCAAGTGGGCTAAGAGACACGTGAACTATGATGAAATAAAATATGAGAAAATGTGGTATATAATTTTTTTGTGCAGGGGTTCCTTGAGACATGTAATTTATTTTAAGGGTTCCGCAAAAGTAAAAAGGTTGAGAAATACTGCTCTCTTATTTTCTCTTATTTTTTCAAGAGTTGGTAGTTTCAGCCTAGAAAGTCTTTCTTCATAAGGTAAATTTCTCAAGCTTGGAGCTATTTTTGTAGCTGTTCTTTCTAATCTCTCAAGCTTCTTTATATCTTTTTTTTATACGGTGACCAAATCCCTGCAGCTTATTCTAACTTTGATCGAATCAATGACATTATCAATTTGTTAATCATCTCTTCATCCAGATATTTGAAAGCTATTCTTATATTTCTCAGCAACTGATATGTATCTCTTGTGATTTTATTAATCTGTTTCTCTGGTGACAAATTATCTGTAATCCATACTCCCAAATCTTTTTCAACATTTGTTTTGTTTATCAAATGTATCAATGTGTATGTTTTTGTATCCTTTAGATTATTTTGACATTGTATTATTTTGATCGCCTCTTATTGCAACATTATTGTGTTCTTATACTAATACTATTTGGTTGCAGAGTTATGGAATACTGTTAAGTTTTCTACAATTTTATTATTAAAATTAACATAACTTCATCACTTGTTTAATTCATCAAAATCGCTTCCATTTCATAACAATCAATTTATAATAATTGCTTACATCCTTAACATAAGTTATATCCATTTAATACACATAATCATATCATAAATATTTTCCCGTGAAGCGAATAAAATCCTTACATTTCACATATATACATACGATTCACAACATAATATAAATATATATCTTAACCTAGCATCCTATGAGCTGCAATATGACTCTTACATAATGTAGCTTTTACATACCGTTCTCAGTAGAGTAGGAGTTGGCAACTTTTTCAGTGTGAGGGCCAGAGAAAGCTTCTAGTAGTCTGTGGGCCGGAGTGCCAAAGAGAACCCAAAAGTGACAAATTTTATAGAAAAACAGGCAAACTAGATTACTGGAAATTTATTGAAAAATATGCAAATCAGTGACTGCAGAAAACAGTTTTATCAAGAAACATGCAAGTTAGTAGAATAGTTGGTGCTGTTTGTTATGGAGAAGTAATTCAATGTCTGGATCAATTGATGAGGTAGACAAGAGCAGGATGTCATTGAGGTGGCGGTCAAGAAACTTCATAGCTGGCACACGTCACTTTGTCAGCCTCAGTAGTCTGCTTACTGAAGAGTGAAGTGCTTTTCTGCAGGCTGCCTGTAAGTTTGACAATGGTCTTCTTCCTCTTGGCAGCATACATCGATGCAAAGCTCGATGCTTGGTGCTGTGTCTCCCAGTGGTGGTGCACATTATATTCTTCAAGCAAATGAGGCACTGGGCTTGTCCAAAGCGTTCACGTTCGGGATCACGTCGAGAAGCGCCGACTTACTCATTTAGTTGGCTAGGCTGTTGTGGGCCAGATAGTTATATAAATATCAAGCAGGATGACAGGCCATGAGTTCGGACTCTGCGGGCCGGAGATT
>JAXIVD010000014.1:653384-663384 GCA_036785275.1 Cancer borealis
GCTGTTGCTGCTGGGCGGCCTGCTGCTGGGGCTGCTCGAGTGGTGCCTCGGGACGGCGTTGCCGTCGCCGTCTTGCTGGCGCCTGGGGATGCTGCTGCTGGTGGTTGAGCCGGGGAAGCCTGCGGAGGCGTTCAGGGCACCGAGGATTCCACGCGTGGTGGCTTTTCCCACAGTTGGGGCACTTGGCTGTGGTCGCCTCATTTGCCTTGTGGCGGGTGATGCATTCCTCCGTCGGGTGGGACAAACTGCACACGCCGCACCTGACCATGTGCGCACATCGAGCCTGGAGGTGGTTGAAGCGCTGACACTTGTAGCACCTCACAGGCTCTCCTTGGTAGGGGCGCAGGGAGTACTTACCCCAGCAGCCGAGGTCCAGCTTGGCGGGCAGTGGCCCCACAAAAACAAGCAGCACCTGCCTAGTGAGCAGCTTATCCCTCCAGGAGCGCAGACGCTGGGCGGAGGCCACTTGCGGGTGCGCTTCTACCGCATCGAGAGGGAGGTCAAGCGGGTAGCGCTCGAGCAGCACCTTGCACCTCCGTTCGCTGGGGTCGAGGAGGAGCACCCTATTCCCCTCCTCTGCCATGTGGCGCAGGAGCGCCGCGGAGTCTACATCCTTGGGCGTGAGGATGTACTCACCCTGTAGGTTGGGCCTCACCTCCATCTTCAGGCCTGGGTGCTCCCTCTCAAGGGCGGTGATGGCCTGGTAGGCGCTGCCATGGTCCCCCTGGCTGTCCAGCTTGAACTTGGGCTGCTGGGGTTGCTGACGTCGGGCGTGTCTGCCCCTGGTGACGGTTGTCCATTCCTGGCCCTGGTCACCGTCACCATTCTGCTGCTGCTGTTGCTGCTCCTGCTGCCCCTCGTCGCTGGCGATGGCCAGATCACAGTCTGAGCCGCCGGTGTCGTCCTCCAGCATGTCAGGCAGGTGGTTACTGGCGACTGGTGTAGGCGAGTCGGCCTCGTTGTGGCTGCTGTCCTCCATTAGGTCACGCTGGCAGCTGCAGGCCGCCTTCCGTGTTGTCCCGTGTTTCTCGGGGGAAGATGAGGGAGACAGCGCACGTGCCCTCTTCCCCGAACCGTCGCTATGCACGGGGAATTCTAGTGGCATATTGGTTGCCATGTTAATACAATCACTGGTAGTTCACTGTTAACACTGCACTGCAAGGTCACACATGTGTGGGGGTGCACAGGCCGCGGCGAGGTCACGCACCTAAGCTAACCTGGCCTGACTCGGGAGCGAGAGCGAGTTGTGTTGTATGCTGGTCTGCAGCGCAACATAATAATCAATGATATGAACAAAAGAAAAACATAAATAAAGATATATAAAGTTATACAAAATTTAGATGAATATTAAAAAAATATAATAAAAACAAAATTAAATTAGTTAGTGGTGAAGCAGCACATTCTCACCAGAACTGCGAACTGCACGTTCTCTAAGAATGTAGGGGAAACTGTTACACCTACTGTTGCTGGTAATGCTGCTTATCGATTCATCTCCTGCTAAATCAACTTTGAATTTTTTTACCTTTGCCGTCCATTCATATTTGTCTTTATATTCATCAAATGTTTATATATAGTGCATAAGAAAAGCAAGGGAAGGATAAAGGATGGATGTGCACTCATAATGTCTCTGAGGATATGGGAAGTGTATTACTAGAGTTCATTACCTTATCATGGACGCAGGTTTTTTTTGGTCAAGTACATATTGATTGAAGACTGAACTGAGTATTTATTCAACATGTATATCTTCGTACTGTGTTTTGTTTGCTGAAGTATATATATTTTTCAATTCATCGTCTAGGTTCGTTTTATAATCTGATGTTCTCTTGATGATTGGTACTCTTTCATATGTTTGTTTGTTTATCACCTGAAGTGACCAATTAATATCATTATTATGCCCGGGATATCTTATTTTATTGTTAGATCTTCGCTCGCAGCGCTTTTTCCTTATCTTCTTGATCTCTTGAACATGTATATCGCTACTTGTTTATGTTTAAACTGTATTTAAACTGATTTTTTTTGATAATTAGTTAATTATAAGAAAGAACAACTAGAAAGGAAACTGTTATAACTTGAATAGCAATAATAATAATAATAATAATAATAATAATAATAATAATAATAATAATAATAGTAATAATAATAATAATAATAACAATAATAATAATAAATACAATAATGGTAGGAGTAATTATCAATTATATTACACTGGTTTACCTTTTTTTTTTCTCTCGCTCTGAGGCAATATGTGAATAGTTGTTTTTTTTTTACTATTTTTGATGTGAATTCAAATATCTGAACAGTTTTGCTCTAAGACCACTAGTTTTTGTGCTTTCACATACCCCATTTTAATTATACTGCATATAAATTCAAAATATAATGTGTTTATTTCTACTGTTACAATGGCATATTACAGAAAAAAACCCAGCATAGGTACAGAACAGTGATGGAACAAAATTACTTTGATAATACAATACACATAAATCATAAGACAGCTGACAGTTAGAAGTGAGTATTTTTAGACCATCTTGTGTACTTTGCCTCCAGAATGTCATGCAAGACCATCCAGCAGAAGTTCCCCATCATGCTGGGGTTCCACTTGCCTTGGTAGTTTCTCTCCATCTTAGTAATATCTTGATGGAACCTTTCATGCTCATCACTCACTGCTCCGAGGTTCGGAGGGAAGAAATTGAGGTGGGAGTAGAGAAATGAATTTTGAGTGACATACGGTATCCTATATTCTCATAAGACTGTAACAACTTCTCGATACACTCTTGGTAATCTAGTACCCGTGTGTTACCAAGAAAGCCAGGACAGACTAACTTTAATGCTTCCCATGCTCTCAGTTCCTTTAAGCTCCTCAAAGTTCTTATTCTTCAGCACCTCTCGGATCTGAGGTCCGACAAAGATTCCCTCCTTAAGCTTAGCAGAACTCAGAGGTGGGAACAGAGTGCACAAGTGCTGGAAGACAGTGCCATTTTTGTCCATGGCCTTCACGAAATTCTTCATTAGACCCAGCCATAGACTACATTATACTTGACTGGACACTCGGGACAATCGCTGACAGACGATTTACATTTAGGTCCTGTAGATTCCGCTGCTATGATAATACTTTATATATCAGTTCACATTCTACTTAGGACATTGTATTTCATGTCTTTACAATCAGTAATGATTGCTGAACCATGGCTGAACCTAAAAAATTATTTTACAACATTTGCAAATAGGAAATTAAAATAAAGATTACAAATTTCAGTGAAAAATCGTGTGGGAGTTGTATATAAAGTATATTGTTTTTTGCAAAAATTTCTGGCATATTCGCAATAATTTTTGAAATAAAACATCACATATTGTGAAATCACCATTCCTGAATATGATATGATTGTGCTCAAATGTCATATTATCGTTATATCGGCTTGGGAATGAATTTTTCACAACAATTCGTGGCGCGTAGCTGAGCGTATATATGCAACAAAAAAAAATATTGCACTTCTTTTTTCAATGACGTTTTAGGAGTGAGAAAAATAGGATAGACGACATTACAAGAAAACACCCAAATATAAATTTTAATTCGATGCAAATATAGCATTTATTTCTCGCATGACATGATCAAGAAGTCACAAGAAGAAGAAGAAGAAGAAGAAGAAGAAGACCAAATCAAACCTTTACAGAAAAGCCAACAACATAAATAGTTCAATTCATTGGTCTATTGACGCTATTATAAGTCACATGGAAAATGTTCATGAGCAGAAGAAGAAGAGAAGTGCTTCCTCCATAACGGCTTGTGTTGTTGTTATGAACAGCTGATTCCACAAAGTTAGTGTGACCAGGCTGGTAGTCGTATCGCTGTAAATCCAGGGAAAATGGAAACCAGACTAGCGTTAGCACCCTTAACTCTCTACATCAGCTTCTATTGTATATTCTGAATCATGCTTGAAATAAGATTTGAAACTATTTCCAAATATTTTGCTTGTTTTCTACGTTTTCACTGAGCATGGCAGGATAAAAGGAAAAGTACGTACGCCGGGAAAGTGATGTATGGTGATAAGATCATTGGAAAGAACATTGCTAGATAGAAGAGGAGGAGGAGGCAATGAAACCAACAAGCTGACTAGAGACCATCATCAATAAGGAGTTACAATGGAGTTATTTTACACAGTCTCTGAGAAACGCTCTTTCGATGACACTCCGCAAACATCGTAAGTTGATTAGGAATGTTACGCTTTTTCATCTTGATGTTATTTATTGGTATATGGAAGTATGAGTGAAGTATGAGTATGAGTTAATTGATTACGAGTGACTAAGGTGTTGTGTTCAAGTTTTGGTTATATTTTACAATTACTCTCTCAACACTAAGGTGTTGTGTATCATGCCATGCTCAGTGAAAACGTAGAAAACAAACAGAATATTTGGAAATAGTTTCAAATCTTATTTCAAACATGCATGTATATTAGTATGGACTACATTGGATATGTATGTATGCGTTTTCAGTTTAAAATTCCAATATTCCTGGAAATTATTGCAAATTTGGTGTTTTTAGGATTAAATAAGGATCTTAGGATTTAATAATTGTCGCCCACCGATGACGTATGTTGACTAATTTGTTTTTGTTGCTCATAAATATATTCTTCACATCACTATGAGTTGTTTGCTTTTTATTTTAGGTTCCTATGATGATTTTAAGTATTTTATTCAAATAAAACAAACAAAAAATCGCCTCAGAACACATTTGCGAAAGACTCGATTTCGAGTGCACAGTCACGTATGGTGTATTCTATGGCATTGCATATTAATATAGACTACATGGGCTATGCTTGTAAGTGTTTTCAGATTGAAATTCCAATATTCCTAGAAATTATTGCAAATTTTATTTTTCTTGGTTACTTAGGATTTAATAATTGTCGCCCACCGATGACGTATGTTGACTAATTTGTTTTTGTTGATCATAAACATATTCTTTACATCATTCTCAAGTGTTTGCTTTTTATTTGAGGTTCCTATCTTAATTCTAAGTATTTTATTTGATTTTTCTAAAAATCTGCCGTAGGACCTGTTTGCAAAAGGCCGATTTCGAGTGTCCAGTCAAGTATAGTGTAGTCTATGACCCAGCTTTATATGAAGAGGAGGAAGAAGCACCTTGTTCATGTCCACCAGAGGATTTTCGTGGACACTGTTCACCAGGCACGAAAGTGCTCCCAAGTCCCTCTGCTTGTAGTGTTTGGACACAGCCCGACTGTCCCAGAGACAGAGAAAGTAACCGTACTTTGTGAAGCCCGCTTGCATACCCACAAGGAGCCCAATGACCTTGAGGTCCCCGCAGAGATTACACTGGTACTGGTTATACTTGACAGCTTCCAAAAGGAGCTCCATATGGTCATACGACTCCTTCGGATGGAGTGGGCGGGCAATGGGGATGCTAGGGTAGTTATTCCACAATTCCTAAGATTTCTAATATAAATAGAACAATGTCCCAAATAGGACACATCTGGTAGTCCTGAATGCATGTATACATTTACGTACAATGTTACGGTCACACCGTAACGGACACGGTTCTTATGCCCTAGTGCCGGGTGTCCACTTATGAACAACCCAGTCACAACCACGTTACGGGCGTGTACGAACTGTAGTGCTGATGTTTATACGTCATTTTAACACACCAAAGGACAAGGAAAGTCGACTATCCCGTAGGACTAGTCACTCCGAGGGCCACACGCCGGTGGCTGGACAATAGGCTATAAAGAAGATGTGCCTGGTTAAAGAACCTGTGCACTCTTAGGCCCCAAACACAGCACCTACAGCCACCCCGTTAACGTTAAGAGGTCGCCAGTTTTTTAACCCTCCAAAGAACAAGGAATCTCCCAGCAGTAACCACCTTCTCCTCCTTACATTCCAAAGAGAGTTACAGTGAGCACGAGATTACAGTGCCTAGACAAGGAGCTATCGCTCCAACCAGAATACCGTCCACAAGGTGTCTTTCCACCCACTTCTGGTTGAATAATAACTCCTCTCGAGTCTAATAACACCCTGCACAGTAGCCTCCCGCGAGGGGACTCCGTACAGTGCGTTATATGAGTCGTAATAAATTAACACTAAGACGGGATTACTCCTCGTCTGTGTTATCAAATAAGAGGCCCCAGATGATAGGCTCTCTCTCTCTCTCTCTCTCTCTCTCTCTCTCTCTCTCTCTCTCTCTCTCTCTCTCTCTCTCACAATGAGGACAACGAAGACAACGCCGAAAAAAAAAAACAACGCCGACAACGAAGACAACGCCGACGAAGCAGACAACGCCGAAACTACTTCCCCGAGACTGAAAAGTCTGACAAAACCCTAGGTGGAGTTCACCGCCAGCTAGATGGTAATTATACAACCACACACTCGTCGTTCACTCTCGGCACGGTAACCTGGTCCTCGTATAGATAGGGCCTTACTGTCTAGCTACACAGATTATAACAGAACTAACAGGCCAATCGTATATACCCTTCCCTTAAATATGAGGAGGTTACACACGGAATAATGCCAAATTGAGGAGAGTGAGACGAGCGAGGATGTGTATTTAGTGGCTGGCCAGCGGGAACTACCTCCTCACGGCATCTCAGCTCCCATCTAACCAGGCAGAGATGCCAACTCGTACTATGAGCACGCCGGATTCCCCCCACACTGCGCCACAAGCATAGCCTAATGAGACTCTCTTTCACAATGACACTGTTCCGATCATAAGTAACGTAGAGAGATAACACGCATATGCGAAGAAGCAGAAAAGAATCGTTTACAAGATAGCATACCTGGCAACACAAAAAAGAAAGAAGGAAAGTCAGGAAAATTAGGAGAATGAGAAGAACTTAAATTAAAGTGAAAGCCTAAGCAAAACTCGCTGGCAACTCATCACCCTCAACAATCCTTCTGTTCTCTCTCTCTCTCTCTCTCTCTCTCTCTCTCTCTCTCTCTCTCTCTCTCTCTCTCTCTCTCTCTCTCTCTCTCCTCTCTCCCTCTCTCCCTCTCTCTCTCTCTCTCTCCCACGCCAGCTCCTGGCTAGACGACAGGTGGTCTCCAAATAAAACGCGTAACCCACAAACATGTCACGTAGACATGTCTTTAACACTTCCCTTCCCTTGTTCGTCGCATACCTCGCCTCCAAACTACCACAAAGGATGAAACTCTCTTCCATGCCTAGCCGTACTCAGCTGACACAAAACACACTCCCACATATGAGGAAAGCACACACCCTCCACAACACCCCGCATGCCTCTCCACTCCTTCTACTCAGAGAAACTTCACTCTGCTGCTACTGGGCCGGACCAACCTCTTAACATTCTTCCTTCTCACTCTAAGGGAGTCTTCATTCCTCTGTGGGGCTTGACTCCCGTCTTTCCCAGACGATTTTATGGTGACGGGCGGGGTCCGCAACAACATGTATACATGTATATCTAAAAAACTAGAAGTTATGAGTGAAAACTGGTTTCATATCTGAAATAAGCACCCCAAAGTTAGGCTAGAACAACAATTTTTATGCTTGCCTAAATTTCTCTGTAAACCAGTGTTATCATTATTATTATCATTATTATTATTATTATTATTATTATTATTATTATAATTATTATTATTATTATTATTATTATTATTATCATTAATATTATTATTATTATCACTATTATAACTATTATGTTGGATAGTAGTAGCGTAATGGGTGGTATTTTTGCATATATCACTGAGGGTTTTTATTCATTTTTTAATTTCACAATTGTTTTTGACATACAAATTATTAAGGTTTTAATGTTGGTGTTCCAGGTTGCTGGCGCATGCTGACAAGAGTGTAAATCAACGCATATCTCACAAGCTTGTTCTCTCTAGACGTGATGAATAGCCTACTAAGACGGATATCAAAGACCTGTATGTCCACTTCGTCACTCCCACGATGGGCACTTTCCCGCCACTTACACCTCTCCCAACCATCAAATTGGGTGACTATGCACCTTTCCATCTCAGGAAAGAAAATGTTGGTTAACTCTTGGCCAAATTGTCACAATCGGTGCATTTTCTTGTAGCACATAGGTAACTGAAATACTGTACAATAATGCTAAAGATAACATAATTAATTGAAAAATAATTAAATACATTATATTTACCTGTTTCTAAAACATAAAACCTGAAACAATGCTAATGAAATAAGCAAACGCGTGAGGCCGCAAGACAATGTCCTTCCACGCAGTAAAGTAGTGCATAACAGTGTATGATAGTGATATATCATTTGATAATGTAATTATAATACATTAAAACAGGATAGGATATGTAGAGATAAACTTTAACGTCTCGTGTTTATAATGACTGAATATGAAACGATAACATACATAGACGTGTGGGAATGCATTTCGATGTATGCGCATGAACGTCTCGTCTCATCTATTCTCCTTTAAGAGGTTTATATGCCGGAAAAAAAAATAGATAGATAGATAAACCGATGGATTATAATAATTTCATTAAAGAGTTGGCTACACAAGTGGTATGTGATGTCGCCTTTCTTGATTAACTTCATAATCGATATTGAAGTTACATAAGTGAAATTTTGGATTAGGAAACTGGAAAAATATAGTCTGGTAGACAAAAAAAGTAGAATCAAGCAATATTTAAAAGATAAGCTGTAGTTGAATGCACGATGAATCTGGAAATATTGATTACAAGTCTGGAAGTTTAGAAGTGTATGTAAAAGAAGGAAATTTAATATATATGTAGCTTAGAACAAATGAAATAAGACTGTTGTCACATAGAAAAGGTGGGAAAGGGTAAACCATAGACTACACCATACTTGACTGGACACTCGAAATCTGACCTTTTGCAAACAGGCCCTACGGCAGATTTTTAGATAAGTCAAATAAAATACTTAAAAATAAGATAAAAACCTCAAATAAAAAGCAAACACTTCAGAGTGATGTAGAGAATATTTTTATGAGCAACAAAAAACAGTTAGTCAACGTACGTCATCAGTGGCCGACAATTATTAAATCCTAAGAAACCAAGAAAAACACAAAATTTGCAATAATTTCCAGGATTATTGGAATTTCAATCTGAAAACACTTACATGCATAGCCCATGTAGTCTATATTGATATGCAATACTATTGAATACACCATACGTGCCTGTGCACTCGAAATCGGGTCTTTTGCGTCGCAAATGTGTCCTGAGGCGGTTTTTTGTTTGTTTTATTTGAATAAAATACTTAAAATCATCATAGAAACCTCAAACAAAAAGCAAACACCTCAGAGTGATGTGAAGAATATGTTTATGAGCACTCAAATGGCTGGCCAATCCAGCCATAACCCCAGATCAATCGATATCAATAGCTAGTGTGACCACCCTCAAAGGTTTGTTTTGGTCTTCCTCTTCTTCTTGTTCTTGTGACCCCTTTCGCCTTGATTTAGTCATGCGAGAAGTAAATGCTATATTTGCATCGAATTAAAATTTATATTTAAGTGTTTTCTTGTATTGTCGTCTATCCTATTTTTCTCATACTTATAAAACGTCATTGAAAAAAGAAGTGCAATATTTTTTTTGTTGCATATATACTGAATAAACGATAGTTTCTCAACTCAGACCTCCAGTGACATCAAAATCAAGATCAAGCCACGAATTGTTGTGAAAAACTCATTCCCAAGCCGATATAACGATAATATGACATTTGATCCCAATCAAATCACATTCATGAATGGTGATTTCACAATATGTGATGTTTTATTCCAGAAATTATTCCGAATTTGCCTGAAATTTTTGCTATAAACAATATGCTTTATACAAAACTCCCACACGATTTTTCACTCAAACTTGTAATCTTTATGTTAATTTCCTATTTGCAGAAGTTGTAAAATAATGTTTTATGTTCAGCCATGGTTCAGCAATCATTACTGATTGTAAAGACATAAAATACAATGTTCTTAATAGAATATGAACTGATATATGAAGTATTATCTGTCATCACTCATAGCAGCGGAATCTATAGGGCCTACATGTAATA
>JAXIVD010000015.1:0-5000 GCA_036785275.1 Cancer borealis
GTTATATCCGTGCCTTGAGAGTGTTAGACCTAGAATATTGGCATGTTTTGACCTTGCAACTGCTTCATTATCAATCTTTACTGGCAAGGTCTTTTTTATTGCTATAGGCAACAATTTGAATTTGTTTGTGTTTGTTTTAATTTTCCATTGCTTTTCGAAATCATTTCTATGTTTTACTTCTTTTTCTATTTTTCTTGCGAGCATATTTTTTGATTTGCCTGGTTGAATTATAATTTGGGTAATGTCATCTGCGTAGAGTATATTCATACCTTCTGGTTGTGGGCTAGGCATGTCTGCAGTGTAAATAATGTACAATGTGGGGGAGATGCAGCTTCCCTGAGGGACTCCGATTAGTATAGGAAAGGAAAGGCCATCATATGAATTTAACGATATTGAAGCAGTTCTATCATCTATGTAGCCGCAGAGTAGTTTTGTTATTATTAGTGTAGGTGAAAATTTTTTAATTTTAGACCATTGTGCCAAACTTTATCGAAGGCTTTCGATACATCCCTCAATACTAAACAGCATTGTTTTTTCTTACTTGCAGCCTTGGCTATTGCTTCGGTGGTAACTGCCAAGGCTGTGTCAGTGGAGCGATGTTGGCGAAAGCCATGTTGTGAGTGTGGGAGGCAGTTGTTATTTTCTAAGTATTTGCGTAGTCTAGAGCTGATGATTTAATCGAATATTTTGCTAGGAACTTCAAGTAAGGAGATGGGTCTGTAATTGATTGGGTCTGTTGTGGGTTTATTTGGTTTAGGAATTAGTTTTATTTTAGCATGTTTGAAGATGGTAGGGAAATATCCCATAGATAGGGAGATATTAAGGAGTTCGGAGAATTTTGTAATTGCTATGCTCGGGAGGTTTTGTAATATTACTTTATTTATTTTTGTATGGCCAGGGGTGTTGTTTTTCATATCTTTTATAACTTTTAGTACGTCTTGAGAGGTTATTTTTTCTGTTAGGTAGTTGGTGTCATCTAAGTTGTTGGGGTTGCCATACTGATTCGGGGATATATGTTCAATATTGGTTTGGATAAAATTATTAACGAAGTAGTCATTGTTCAGATCAAAATGTAGGTTTTCGGCAGGGCTGATTTTGAATATATCTTCCCAAATTTTCCTAAATATGGTTTCCTTTTCTGATTCTTCATAAATTTTCGTGTTTTGGTAAATAAGGTATGGTTTAGTTGAAACTGACACTCCTTTTAGGTTTCTAATATTTTGCCAAAATTTTTTCGGTTCTTTATAAAGTTTATTTAGTGATGTTATTTTATATTCCCAGTTCCTTTTGCTTTGGAGTCTGCATTCCTCTACGAGTAAATGCTTTATTGTTTTGTAGGCTATGTATTTTGTGTAACTCCAACCTGTTCTGGTACTTTCTTCTATTAGACGTGAAATTTGCCATTGTAATAGTTTTATTCGTTGATTGTTGATTAATTTTTGTTCTGTTTTCGGTGTTGTTTTAGGTATATTGTTGTTAATAGCATCTGTTATAGATTTTATCCAGGTTTTTAATGATTTATCAAGTACTTCTTTATTCATGTGTTGATTTGTGTTTACCTGTTCCATTTTGTTGTTTAATTCTATTTGAAAGTTTTCCCAGTTTGCAAGCCTTAAATTAATCTTCGGTGTATCGGGAATCTTAATAGCCTGTGAAGATATTTTAATGATTATGGGCAGATGATCTGAGGAGGTTGATGGACCAGGGTTTATAGAAATATTGTGGTATGTTTTGTTATTTGAAAGGATGATGTCTGGCGTAGTTGCGGCGTTATAAGAAAGATAGGTAGGGAAAGTGGGTCCAAGGAAGTGTAGTTTATTGTTGTCGATAAATATTTTAAGTGCTTTCCCAACATTGTTAGTGGTTTTACTATTTAAGTAAGGGTGGTGGGCATTTAAATCACCAATGATGTATGTGGGGGTAGATTGTGATGCTATGGAATGAAAGTCTGGGAACGGAAGATAAGGTCGGCGAGGTGGCAAGTATGTTGTGGCTAGGTTAACTGGGCCAGTATTAGTTTCTAATGATGTAATGATCTTTTAATTTGTATTTCAGGTTATGTTTTATTAATATTGCAGAGCCATCATGACGTTCTTTGCTGGAGTTGACCTTGTGAGTAGTGAATCCATGAACTTTTATGTTTTCATTAGACGTTAGGCCATGGCTATTTAATAAAATTACGTCTGGATTTATTGTTTTATACATATTACAGAGCATGAATTTATTATTTTTCCAGTTGTGGACATTATGTTGAATGATTGTGATTTCCTCTATGTTTCTTTGTATTGTATTGAATTTATAGATTATTGGCTTGATTTCCTTTGTCTGTTCTTTACGGCTGGTGGTGTCCTTTCCTGGAATAGCCCATTTCTTATTTTTCTAAATTGTTGGTCGTCTACAATCCTCCAGCAGTCCTTAAGGTTTACTTCATTGTTTTTAATGTGTTGTATTACTTGTTCCTCTTTGATTGTTGTGTTGGTGTAAAGCCATTTGTGCTTTCCTTTATCAATTCCTTCGATTAGGTGTTTGAGATTCATAGTTTCTTTGGGCCATCCTTCACTCTTTTTTGTAATTATTTCTAGTCCTAAGTCTCTTCCTCTGATATCTTCTAGAGTAGGCATTTCTTCCTCCTCTTGGTCTTCATTATTGTCCTCTTGACTCACATCTGCTGCTTCTTCCATATTTTCTGTGTTTCTATTCTGTTTAGTTTCAGCTTCTGTGTTGGAGGCCATCTGAAGAATATCCTTTGACGGTGGGTTGTCAGGGAGATTGACTTGGGGTAGTTTGTTTTGTTTTAGCAGGTCATTCATTTCTTTGTTATATGATCCAGGATTGGCTATGTTTGCCATGTGTGCGTGAAGCATGCAGGTCAGAATAGTAGCGGCAGTGTCTTTTTGTAGATTTATGTTAAATGTATTGGCAGGAGATGGGTTTTGATTAGTTAGACTTTTAGAAGCAGCTTGGCTGTATGTGTTAGTCCTTGCCTCTTTCTTTTCTTTCAGTTTCTCTTCTCTTATATTTTTCCTCATAGGGCATCTAAATGTCAAAGTGCTGTGTGCCCCTCCACAGTTAATACAGCATTTGATTTCAGTTTTACAGTTTCTCCAAGTATGGTCCTTACTTCCACATTCTGAACAAATTGTGAAGCTTTTTTCTTCTGGGCATTTATTGGAGAAATGGTCTTCTATTTTATAACACCTGTAACAGGTGTTGATTGGAACATACTCCTCTGTTTTAATGTTATATGATGGAATACTCATATTAAATGCTAACAGGCCGATGTCAGTAGCTTTCTTGGCAGTTGATGTTTGAGAACTTGAAAATATTATCAATCCCTTCTGTGATCCAGTTATTTTCTTTCATAAGTTCCTCTTCACTCTCTTTTTCAGTATGATCTTTGATGGTGTCATCTACATTGAATACAATGATTGTCCGTTTGGCCCTTATTTCTGGTGGAAGGGTCGGAGTGAAGCTGGCTTTTTTCATTTCATCTTGGATTGCTCCTTGGAAAATCTTGTCTAAGTCTTCATCATTTCTCGTTAGTACTACAAAACCGTCATTCAAGGTGATGATCTTGGTAGCGTAGATAAGGTTCCGAGACAGTATTTCTAGACGTTTTAACCGTAAGTGTGGTGAGGGGCTAGGGTGCTTGATCTTAACCCTCGCCATATTGAGACGTCATTGACTAGAGTGAGTAGTTAGGTAGTGGTGTAGTATCGTTGGTACAGGGGTAAATTTCCTACAAGGGGCCAGGGCCCGACATACAACACAGCTAAGGATAGGAAAATAAGAAGCCTGCCTATGCAGTTCAGTTAGTTGGTCCAGTTCCTAAAAACTGTCGTGGCCAACCTGAAGTGCGCCTAACCCTATATGAGTTTTTGCCCGACCTAATCCAGGTGGCTTAAAGCAGCACTCTAAAGGCCCCCCGTTGTGCAAGCCGCGGGGTTCACCTTCGCCACCTGGAGGACGCTAAGGGCGAAAAGGAAATACAGTAAGAGAATAAAAGAGTTGCAAAAGGGCGGATTCTCTACCAAGAGGGAGATTCCCGGTACACAATTGCAACTTGTGGAGACGTGTGACGAGCTCCAAAGTATGGACAGCTGCGCTAACAAATTTTCAGCTTTTGCTCTGGGAGTTACACCCTTCCTCCTTCAAAACGAATAATGCTGTGCGACCACGAAGGTGCCAGCACAGCAGACTAGTTGCTGATGAGGTAGTGGTGCAGCAGAGGGGCGGTGAAGCAGAGCAGCTCAAGCAGCGGGCGGAACGGCGAGCTGTTGCTTCGTAACTGGGACCGGTGAGTCAGTCCAAGGAGCAGAGCGGGGCTGAGATGTTGTCGGTGCGGCAGCTGAATCCAGAGTCATGTATGAAAGACTACAGAATGGAGCTTGTATTTATACCCTCTGGTGTAGCTCATCATGCCCGTAGGCCACGCCCCCTCATTATTTATTCATCTTGATTGGCTTCCGTTGCAATCAATCACGAAGATTGACTGTACCTTTAACCAATCAAAATGCATAAATAATGAGGGGGCGTGGCCTACGGCATGAAGCCGTGTTCCTATTGGCTGGTGGGTCAAGGTCAAGGCTGGCCAGGTGTGTGCCGCCAGCCAATAGGAAGACGCGAGGATAGTGAGGTTGGAGTTGAGGGAAGAATTACATTTTTATCAAAAATTGAAGTTTGTGGTGATATATATATATATATATATATATATATATATATATATATATATATATATACATATATATATATATATATATATATATATATATATATATATACATATATATATATATATATATATATATATATATATATATATATATATATATACATATATATATATATATATATATATATATATATATATATATATATATATATATATATATATATATATATGAATGACTGAAGTGGAGAGAAATATGTGAGAGAAAGAAAGAAAGAGATGTTTTAATACAAAAATAGGTGGCTGATAGTCTCTTGCCGAAACATTAGTA
>JAXIVD010000015.1:10000-30000 GCA_036785275.1 Cancer borealis
TTTGTACTTAAGTCCATTAATCCACACCTTGTCAAAAGCTTTTGCCACGTCTCTCAAGACTATGCAGCATTGCTTTTTATCTGCTAGAGCTGTGGCTAAGGTTTCTGATATAGTGGCTAGGGCTGTTTCTGTTGACCTTAGTTTTCTGAAACCGTGCTGTGATGTTGGTAGTGTGTGATTTATTTCTAAATGTGTCCTAACTCTTAGGTTTATTATTTTTTCAAATATTTTCCCAGGAACTTCTAATAACGATATTGGTCTATAATTATTCGGATCTGTGGAAGTTTTATTGGGTTTCGGTAAAAGCTTAATTTTGGCGTGTTTGAATATTGTTGGGAAATAACCCATAGAAAGTGAAATGTTAAGTAGTTTCGTATAGATTTCTATTACATCGTCTGGTAGTTTTTGCAGTATGAATTTATTTATTTTTGTATGTCCTGGTGTGTTGTTTTTTTAGTTGTTTTATGATGTTTTTTATGTCTTGTATTGTTATTTCAGAGGTGAAGTAGTTGTCAGTGTTCAGATTGTCTGGGTTTGCTTGGTGATAGGGAGATATTTCTAGTTTGTTGTTGTTTACGTAGTTGTCAATAATCCTTTCGTTATCTTGATCAAATTGGAGGTTTTCTATAGGGCTTATTTTAAATACGTTTTTCCATATTCCTCTGAAAATTTCTTCTTTTTCTTTATCATCATATATCTTTTTGTTATCATGTAGTATAAATGGCTTTTGGTGGGTTTGATTGCCTTTTAGTTGTTTTAGGTTTTGCCAGAATTTTTGGGGATTTTTGTAAATTGTGTTCAAGTTCTTTATTTTAATTTCCCAATTTGTGTTGTTCTGTTTTTTGCATTCATTAATTATTGTTTGTTTGATAGTTTTATAAGTAATATATTTAGGGTAGGTCCATCCATTTTTTATGCTGTTATCTAAAAGATGTCTTGCCCTAAATTGTAGTTCTTTAATTTTTCCGTTATATATTGGTTTTTGAGTTGTTTTATAGGTTTTTGTTGGAATGCATTCTTCCATGGTTTTGGTTATTGCGTTTATCCATTCCTTTAATGAATGATCTAGGTTTTGTTGATTCATGTTTGTGTCTGTGTTTATGTTTCTAGTGTGATTGTGTATCTTACTATTAAATGATTCCCAATTTGTTTTGTTTGTTATGTATGTGGGTGGAGTTTTGATTTTTATTGCATGTGATGTTATTTTAATAAGTATGGGTATATGGTCTGAGGGTGTAATTGGTCCAGGTTGAATTTCTATGTTGTGATATGTTTTATTATTGATTAAAATTATGTCTGGTGTGGTAGAGGCATTATGTGATAGGAAAGTTGGAAAATCTGGTCCTATATGTTTTAGTTTGTTGTTGTCTAGCAGCATAGCCAAAGTCTTACCTACTGTGTTGCTTCTTTTTTTATCAATGTTTGGGTGATGCGCATTTAGGTCTCCTATGATGTAGGTTGGATATGCTTGTGAAGCTATTTTGTGGAAATCTGTGATGGGTAGAAATGCTCTTCTAGGAGGAAGATAAGTGGTGGCTATATTAATTGGTCCAGTGTCAGTTTCTAGTGTAAATTGTAGCATGTCTGTGTCGTATTTTTCTTGAATTCTATGTTTAAGGTTGTGTTTTACCAATATGGCTGAACCATCGCTTAATTCCTCACTGGTGTTTATTTGGTATGTTGTATATGAATGAATTTTTATGTTATTGTTAGTTTTTAAACCATGACTATTAATTAAAATTATATCTGGGTTGATATCTCTGTATGTGTTAGTGAAGATGTATTTGTTGGTTTCCCAATTTCTTACATTATGTTGCAAAATTACAATAGATTCTTTGGTATCCATCATTGACATATTAGGTTTTAGTGGGTATTGTGCTATATTATGGTGTTGTATTTTTATTAAAGGGAGTTCTGTCTTTTGTGTTGCTTATGTCCTTTGGTTGGCGGTGTTTTTTCTTGGTATAATCCATTTCTAATTTTTCTAAAGCTGGAGTCATCTTCATTTATCCACACTTCGTTTAGATTAATATCATTGTTTTTCAGAAGGTTATAAATTTCTTCCTCTGTGTATGCTGGTGATGTATATATGTATTTATATTTCCCTTCTCTTATCCCTTCTATTATTTGTTTATGGTACAGTGTACCTCTGGGCCATCCAATGCTCTTTTTTGTTATTATTTTAAGTCCTATATCCTTCCCATTTATTTTAGCTGGTGGTGTTGCTTCCTGTTCCTTCTCTTCTTCAACAATTATTTCTTCCATATCTTCTTCTTCATCATTTGCCTCATTTTCCTGTTCTTTGCCTAAATTGGCACTTGCTGGTGCTGCGGCTGCCAAGCTTAGGATTTCTTTAGAAGGGGGGTTGTCTGGCATGATAATTGGTGGAATATTATTTAGTTTAAATACTTTGTTGAGTTCGGTATTGTACGATCCAGGATTGGCTAAGTTATTTATATGCGAATGTATAATACATGTAAGTATGGTTGCAGCAGTTTCTTTTTTGAACCAGTCGTTAACATGTGGAAAATTATTGGTGTTCGTGGATGATTTAACTGCTTCGTTATAGTTTTTAGTGGTTTTCTTTCTTTCCTTTTGTTATCGATAATTTCTTTTCGTTTTATGCATTTATTTGCAAGAGTTCTGTGTGGTCCAAGGCAATTAATGCATTTTTTTATTTCTGAATTACAATTTTTTCATGTGTGCTCGGAGCTTCCACACTCCGAACACACAGTGTAGTCCTTGGGCATTGGGCAGTTGTTGGTGGTGTGTTCCTCTATTTTGTAACATCTCATGCATGTCAGTATAGGTATGAACTCATCTATCTTGATATTGTGAGCTGGAATGCTCATGTGGAAAGCAAGCAGACCCTTTTCAGTGGCTTTTTTTGCTGTTGTTGTCTCACTCAGGCATATTTTTAAAATTTTTGCTTTAGGGATTTTGAAAATACTTTCGATGCCTCATTTTAACCATTCATTTTCATTTATCAGTTCTTCCTTTAGTTCATTTTCAGTGTTGGAGATAATGTAATCATCGACATTGAATATTATTATTGTTCTTTTTGCCCTCAATTCTGGTGGAATTATGGGCTCGAATCCTGCTTCTTTTAAAGCTACAGAGCATTGTACTTTGAAGATCTTGTCAACCTCATCGTCTGAGCGTGTGAGTACTACGAAGGAGTCCGGTGTTGTGATTAGCTTTGTGGCATATATCTGATGTTCCAAAAGAGTCCGTAGTAACTTTAACTTGGTGGTAGGGCTTGGTTCAGGGTGTTTTATTCTTACTCTCGCCATGGTTACATTGGTAGAGTAAATGAAAACAAAAAACAAAAAAAACAAAACAAAACAAAAACCCAAAATAAATTTCCTATAAGGGCCCAAGGCCCGACATACGACACAGCTAAAGATAGAAAAAAATAAGAAGCCTACCTATGCAGTTCAGTATGTTGGTCCAGTTCCTAAAAACTGTCGTGGCCAACCTGAAATGCACCTAAACCTATCAAAGTTTTTGCCCGACCTAATCCAGGTGGCTTAAGGCAGCACTCTAAAGGCCCCCCTTGTGCAAGCCGCAGGGTTCACCTTCACCACCTGGAGGACGCTAAGAGCGAAAAGGAAATACAGTGAGGGAGAAAAGTGTTGCAAAAGGGCGGATTCTCGACCAAGTGGGAGATTTCCGGTACACAATTACAACTTTAGGAGACGTGTGACAAGCTCCAAAAGAACAGCAGCGCTTTCAGACTTTCAGCTTTGCTCCTGGAGTTACACCCTTGCTCCTCTACAACAGAGCCTGCTGTGCGACCGCGAAGGTGCCAGCACAACAAACTAAGTGCCGAAATGGCAGTGGTATAGCAGAGGGGCGGTGAAGCAGAGCAGCTCAAGCAGCGGGCGGACCGGCGAGCTGTTGCTTCGTAACTGGGACTGGTGAGTCAGTCAGAGGAGCAGAGCGGGGCTGAGGTGTTGTCGCTGTGGCGGCTGAATCCTGAATGTGTATGAAAGACTACAGAATGGAGCTTGTATTTATACCCTCTGGTGTATCTTATCATGCCCGTAGGCCACGCCCCCTCATTATTTATTCATATTGATTGGCTTACGTTGCAAGCAATCACGAAGATTGACTGTACGTTTAACCAATCAAAATGCATCAATAATGAGGGGGCGTGGCCTACGGCATGAAGCCGTGTTCCTATTGGCTGGTGGGTCATGGTCAAGGCTGGCCAGGTGTGTGCCGCTAGCCAATAGGAAGACGCGAGGATAGAGTGAGGTTGGAGTTGAGGGAAGAATTACATTTGTATCAAAAATTGAAGTTTGTGGTGATATATATATATATATATATATATATATATATATATATATATATATATATATATATATATATATATATATATATATATATATATATGAATGACTGAAGTGGAGAGAAATATGTGGGAGAAAGAAAGAAAGAGATGTTTTAATACAAAAATAGAAGGCTGATAGTCTCTTGCCGAAACATTAGTAATGGAAAGCTTAGGAAGGGGTAAAAATGTAGGTGTTGTTGCTTCCCCGAGCGGGCTTACTTTACTGAGGGGACGGCCGGCAAGTTGCATCATGTTTGTTGGCGACGCAGGGAAGTGTGGAGTCACCTGCTCGACCACCCTTAGAGATTCGAGACGTGAAGGAGATAGGAAAAGGATTAGGAGGAGATTGTACAAAAGGAGGAAGAGGAATAGTTTGAGAATGGAGAGGAGAGGAGAGGAGAGGAGAGGAGAGGAGAGGAGAGGAGAGGAGCGCAAATACAAGGAAGTCTTCTTAAAGGGATTTTATTACCAAAGATATTCTAGCACTTCCCTGGTCTCCAACATGGAGCAGCATGCTCTCACAATGTGACTTGCTCGTTCAAGATCCATTTTCATTATGAAAGACTACAGAATGGAGCTTGTATTTATACCCTCTGGTGTAGCTCATCATGCCCGTAGGCCACGCCCCCTCATTATTTATTCATATTGATTGGCTTACGTTGCAAGCAATCACGAAGATTGACTGTACCTTTAACCAATCAAAATGCATCAATAATGAGGGGGCGTGGCCTACGGCATGAAGCCGTGTTCCTATTGGCTGGTGGGTCATGGTCAAGGCTGGCCAGGTGTGTGCCGCCAGCCAATAGGAAGACGCGAGGATAGAGTGAAATTGCACAGATTAACATGTTCACTCCTAGACTCACATTTTTCTTATAAATTGGAAGGAATATTACAATAATTTGTTTATATATACATACCTACATCTTTTGAGAATTTAATATTTTCTTCAATCCTTTTATTAATTTTTTTAATTTAATTTTCTCATCAATGAAAGTCACATAAATCGTTTGACAGATTTCTGAGTTGTCGCGTCAGATCACCTTTTTTCCATGAAAAATTTCTCGCGAGTCACTATTTCTGCAATAATTAAAAATCTCTCTCTCTCTCTCTCTCTCTCTCTCTCTCTCTCTCTCTCTCTCTCTCTCTCTCTCTCTCTCTCTCTCTCTCTCTCTCTATCTATCTATCTATCTATCTATCTATCTCTTACTATCTTGTTTGGTAGATTTAATCTTTACTTATAGAAGACTTAGAAAAAAATATAATAATAACATCAATAATAAATCGATAAATTTTTTCAAACAATTTCTTCCCTTATATCGCAATTTCATGAAGGAATTCCTTATTTGCTAATTAACATTTTTTTCTGTGTTTTACTTTCGCCTCCCTTCCTTCTACACTAAAAAAAAGAAACATTTGAATACAGAATATCATTAAATTTCTATTTACAATCATTGTTATCTAGCAAATCATAATAGCATTTTTTTACATAAAGGAAGAGTCAGACGTGACGCAAGCTTGGATGGGGGAGCGTCACGCTGTCTCCTTGTTACCTTAATATGTACTGTAATGACCTTAAATATGATTATTAGCTTTAATTAAGTACTGGGTTCTTGAATTTAACTTGTTCAAGTATTTGTTGTTATTTAATATAGGAAATTGAAAGGAATAGGAAGAGTAATAAAGGAAATAAATAGCCTAGTTTTTTTATTTTTTTATTTTATTAAGGGTTATACTAATTTGAAATTATATATATTTTAATCATTATATTTCATTAAAACTTTATTGTACCTAATTCAATTTATTTTTATTAATTTATATATATTTTTCCGATAAAGCTTAGCAATAGCCTAGTTTTACTTCTTTCTTTATATTTTTTTAATAATACTTACCCTAGCCTATTTATAGATAGTCTATAATATATACAACCTAACCTACCATAACATAACATAACATAACATAACCAAACCTAACCTAATCGAACCTAACCTAGCCTAACCTAACCTAACCTAACCTAACGTAACCTAACCTAACCTAACCTAACCTAACTTAATCTAACCTAACCTAACCTAGCCCATTTATAGATATTCTATAATATATACAACCTAACCTAACCTAATCTAACCTGACCTAACATAACCTAAGTGGGTGATAGGACAGAATCCTGAGGAACACTACCGTTGATAATTTTAAGAGAAGAAGAGAGCCACTACAGCAGCAATAGACCGGTTGGAAAGGAAATTGGAGATAAAGGTACAGATATAAGGATAGAATCCGTAGGAGGATAGTTTAGAAATTAAAGATTTATGCCAGACTCTATCGATGGCTTTCGATATTTCAAGGACGACAGCAAAGGTTTCACCGAATTCCTTAAAAGAGGATGACCAAGATTGTGTTAAGAAAGCAAGAAAATGACGAGTATATCGGCCTTTACGGAAACAATTAGACAATTCAAATTGGATACGAGTCATCACTTAATTACATCCTACTAATTAATTAACCACCACCACCACCACCACCCCCATCACCACCACCACCACCACCACCACCACCAACACCATCACCATCACCATCATCACCACCACCACCAAGAGGGAAGGAGGAGAGGAAAGAAAGGAGGGATGAAGGGAAGGAGGAAAAGAGGAAACGAGGGAAAGGAGGAAAACGAACGGTAGGAGGGAAACGAACGGTAGGAGGGAAAAGAGGGAAGGACGAGAAGGAGGGGAAGGAGAAAAAGGAGGAAAGGAGGGTAAGAAGGAAGGAGGGAAAGGAGGGAAGGAGGGAAAGGAGGGAAGGAGGGAAGGAGGGAAAGGAGCCGTATGAGTGGTAGCAGCGGTAGGCGGGAAAAGAGGGAAGGAGGGGAAGGAGAAAAATGAGGAAAGGAGGGGAATGAGGGAAGGAAGGAAGGAGGAAAGGAAGGAAAGGGGGGATAGAAGGGTTGGAGGGAAAAGAGAGAAGGAGGGGAAGGAAGTAAACGAGAGAAAGGAGAGAAGGAGGGAAGGAGGGAGAGGAGGTAAAGGAGGGAAGGAGAGAAAAGAGGGAGGGAGGTCAGTGTAGAATGATAAAACGTAGGTTTTATAACAATCCTGTTGCATGATTGTTTAATTAGAAACTGTCTTTCGCATGGATATTCAAGTATTTTAAACTTTACACTTGCTATTAGTACGCTGTCCGTGTATACATAACTAAATATACGATATATTCTTATATATATATATATATATATATATATATATATATATATATATATATATATATATATATATATATATATATATATATATATATTGATCGCGTGAACACTGCCTGTCATTCTTTGGTAATAAAATCCCTTTAAGAATACTTCCTTGTATTCGCGTTCCTCTCCTCTCCTCTCCTCTCCTCTCCTCTCCTCTCCTCTCCATTCTCAAACTATTCCTCTTCCTCCTTTTGTACAATCTCCTCCTAATCCTTTTCCTATCTCCTTCACGTCTCGAATCTCTAAGGGTGGTCGAGCAGGTGACTCCACACTTCCCTGCGTCGCCAACAAACATGATGCAACTAGCCGGCCGTCCCCTCAGTAAGGTAAGCCCTCTCGGGGAAGCAACAACACCTACATTTTTACCTCTTCCTAAGTTTTCCATTACTAATGTTTCGGCAAGAGACTATCAGCCACCTATTTTTGTATTAAAACATCTCTTTCTTTCTTTCTCTCACATATTTCTCTCCATTTCAGTCATTCATATATATATATATATATATATATATATATATATATATATATATATATATATATATATATATATATATATATATATATATATATATCACCACAAACTTCAATTTTTGATAAAAATGTAATTCTTACCTCAACTCCAACCTCACTCTATCCTCGCGTCTTCCTATTGGCTGGCGGCACACACCTGGCCAGCCTTGACCATGACCCACCAGCCAATAGGAACACGGCTTCATGCCGTAGGCCACGCCCCTTCATTATTGATGCATTTTGATTGGTTAAAGGTACAGTCAATCTTCGTGATTGCTTGCAACGTAAGCCAATCAATATGAATAAATAATGAGGGGGCGTGGCCTACGGGCATGATGAGCTACACCAGAGGGTATAAATACAAGCTCCATTCTGTAGTCTTTCATAATGAAAATGGATCTCGAACGAGCAAGTCACATTGTGAGAGCATGCTGCTCCATGTTGGAGACCAGGGAAGTGCTAGAATATCCCAGGAAGGTGAAACTATCCGTCGAGAAGTCAGGATCCCCTCTCTGGTTTTCCGATGTGCCTCCCTACAAGGAGGTGGGATTATTCACCTTCGAAAAGGTGAAGGCCGGTGAAGGGATGCGACACTATACTTCACTTCTTGCAACACTAGACATCCACCGTCTAGAGCGCCATTGAGACCAGGGTGAAGGTCAGTGTCACGTGGCACCGCAGGGGGAGGTACGTAATCTTTATAAGATTGCAGGACTTTCTTAGGCTACTGTTGACCGAGGATTCTTCCACTGAAAACTTTATCTTCCAAGTAAAAGAAGAAGGAAAGGTTGTCATGTGGCATTGCAAGTCACGGTCAGGCGGGGAAGAATGCGATAACGTTGGTGAGGAACAGGAAGATAATTATGAAGAAAATGAACACGTCACTACCGAGGGATCTGAAAGTAATGAAGAACAAGCAAATGGTTACGGAGAATGGAACACGAAAGACGCTGACGAAGAATACTCTAGTTTCAAAGAAGAAGATAACATAAGTTTGAGCGATGAAGAGTATGTTACTGACGAAGCGGATGAAGAAGAACATATTTACTCGCATGAAGAATACTTTAGCTTTGAAGATGAAGAAGCCATCCTCCCCGTACAAGAAGATGATGACCAGGGGCACCCGGCCATGTGTTGTGTGTGTGTGTGTGTGTGTGTGTGTGTGTGTGTGTGTGTGTGTGTGTGTGTGTGTGTGTGTGTGTGTGTGTGTGTGTCTGAGGGAAAAATAAATAATTGGAACTCTTTATTCCACATATGAAATTGCACAGATTAAAATGTTCACTCCTGGACTCACATTTTTCTTATAAATTGGAAAGAAAATTACAATAATTTGTTTATATATACAAAGCTACATCCTTTGAGAATTTAATATTTTCTTAAATCCTTTTATTAATTTTTTTAATTTAATTTTCTCATCAATGAAAGTCACATAAATCGTTTGACAGATTTCTGAGTTGTCGCGTCAGATCACCTTTTTTCCATGAAAAATTTCTCGCGAGTCACTATTTCTGCAATAATTAAAAATCTTTCTGTCTCTCTCTCTCTCTCTCTCTCTCTCTCTCTCTCTCTCTCTATATATATATATATATATATATATATATATATATATATATATATATATATATATATATATATATATATATATATATTTATATATATATTTATATATATATATATATATATATATATATATATATATATATATATATATATATATTTATATATATATTTATATATATATATATATATATATATATATATATATATATATATATATATATATATATATATATATATATATAGCTATCTATCTATCTATCTATCTCTCACTATCTTGTTTGGTAGATTTAATCTTTACTTATAGAAGACTTAGAAAAAAATATAATAATAACATCAATAATAAATCAATAAATTTTTTCAAACAATTTCTTCCCTTATATCGCAATTCCATGAAGGAATTCCTTATTTGCTAAATAAAATTTTTTGTCTGTGTTTTATTTTCGCCTCCCTTCCTTCTACACTAAAAAAAAGAGACATTTGATTACAGAATATCATTAAATTTCTATTTACAATCCTTGTTATCTAGCAAATCATAATAGCATTTTTTTACATAAAGGAAGAGTCAGACGTGACGCAATCTTGGATGGGGGAGCGTCACGCTATCGCCTTGTTACCTTAATATGTACTGTAATGACCTTAAATATGATTATTAGCTTTAATTAAGTACTGGGTTCTTGAAGTTAACTTGTTCAAGTATTTGTTGTTATTTAATATAGGAAATTGAAAGGAATAAGAAGAGTAATAAAGGAAATACATAGCCTAGTTATGTTTTTTTTATTTTTTTATTAAGGGTTATACTAATTTGAAATTATATATATTTTCATCATTATATTTCATTAAAACTTTATAGTACCTAATTCAATTTATTTTTAATTAATTTATATATTTTTTATCGATAAAGCTTAGCAATAGCCTAGTTTTACTTCTTTCTTTATATTTTTTTAATAATACTTACCCTAGCCTATTTATAGATATTCTATAATATATACAACCTAACCTACCATAACCTAACATAACATAACCTAACCTAACCTAACCTAACCTAACCTAGCCTAACCTAACCTAACGTAACCTAACCTAACCTAACCTAACCTATCCTAACCTAACCTAACCTAATCTAACCTAACCTAACCTAACCTAGCCCATTTATAGATATTCTATAATATATACAACCTAACCTAATCTAATCTAACCTGATCTAACCTAACCTAACCTAACCTAAGTGGGTGATAGGACAGAATCCTGAAGAACACTACCGTTGATAGTTTTAAGAGAAGAAGAGAGACCGTCCACTACAGCAGTAATAGACCGGTCGGAAAGGAAATTGGAGATAAAGGTACAGATATAAGGATTGAATCCGTAGGAGGATAGTTTAGAAATTAAAGACTTATGCCAGACTCTATCGATGGCTTTCGATATTTCAAGGACGACAGCAAAGGTTTCACCGAATTCCTTAAAAGAGGATGACCAAGATTGTTTTAGGAAAGCAAGAAAATCACTAGTATATCGGCATTTACGGAAACAATTAGACAATTTAAATTGGATACGAGTCATCAATTAATTACATCCTACTAATTAATTAACCACCACCACCATCACCACCACCACCACCACCACCACCACCACCACCACCACCACTAACACCATCACCATCACCATCATCACCACCACCACCAAGAGGGAAGGAGGAGAGGAAAGAAAGGAGGGAAGAAGGGAAGGAGGAAAAGAGGAAACGAGGGAAAGGAGGGAAACGAACGGTAGGAGGGAAACGAACGGTAGGAGGGAAAAGAGGGAAGGACGAGAGGAGAGGAAGGAGAAAAAGGAGGAAAGGAGGGTAAGAAGGTAGGAGGGAAAGGAGGGAAGGAGGGAAAGGAGGGAAGGAGGGAAGGAGGGAAAGGAGCCGTAGGAATGGTAGCAGCGGTAGGCGGGAAAAGAGGGAAGGAGGGGAAGGAGAAAAATGAGGAAAGGAGGGGAATGAGGGAAGGAAGGAAGGAGGAAAGGAAGGAAAGGGGGGATAGAAGGGTTGGAGGGAAAAGAGAGAAGGAGGGGAAGGAAGTAAACGAGAGAAAGGAGAGAAGGAGGGAAGGATGGAGAGGAGGGAAAGGAGGGAAGGAGGGAAAAGAGGGAAGGAGGTCAGTGTAGGATGATAAAACGTAGGTTTTATAACAATCCTGTTGCATGATTGTTTAATTAGAAACTGTCTTTCGCATTGATATTCAGGTATTTTAAACTTTACACTTGCTATTAGTAAGCTGTCCGTGTATACATATGTGGTGCCTGGGGGGGGGGGGGCTGAGGCTGGTTCAGAGGTACGTTATTTATTTAAATTATGTTATTGGTTGATTAATTTCTTTACCTAATTAATTTGTTTTACTTTCACTTCACTGCTGAAGGACCACCAGTGTGATGCCTTGTCATTAAATTAACTTCTAATGAGGAACTCTCATGGCAATTAAAAAGATATTTACTTTGATTAATTAAATTTATTAATGGTCCCTGATGTTGGATATTTCCCTGAATATTAAGAAAAGAAAGCTGCCACTACCACCAAAGGTTTAATGAAAATTAGGGGATTCTCAGGGAATTTCCTAAAGGGAAGTTAAAATTTTCGAAAGAGAAAATAATTACTACCAGGGAAATATAGGCGACCAATGAAAAGAAAAGGGGAACTGATTTAACAATTTAGTTATTTGGTAGAGTGGACTGAGTTTCAATAAGGCACATGGATTCGTGGATTTGTTTCATATCCTTTTTCAAGAGTGTTGAGCACTTCCCACATTAACCTTACCACAACAACGGTGGTTATTATAACACGGAATCACTTTCTCAGATTTTACTTGAGTTATTTATTTACTGTATACTTTGAATATCACAGGCTGATCATTGAGTCTTAGAAACACGGCTTAGTTATAGTATCAGACAACTTAATGGCTCATGGCAGAAAAACATCATCTTCCTCAAAAAAAAAATAAATACAGAGTTGGCAATACTTATCTCACCTCGAGATACCAAACTCTTCACACATTACAAATTATACCCTTGACTCCCTTCCCTGAAAAATATCACCTTAAAAATGTTATAATTTTGTAACTGGGCCTGAGAACAGTTATAGAACCTTTTCTCAAGGGATTTCCGAACGTAAGGTGATCTCAATGTTTCTGTTTAGGCATACATAGTATAATTCTTCCTCACTAAGTAGGAATACGCGATTCCTATTCCTGAATACATGGGCTGGGTCTATCAGACAGTCTTACGTGACACATAGTTTCCTAAAGCTTAACTTGGAAATTTGGCAGTGGCTTCTGTCCGTTCATTTAACTACAAAAACAAAAGAAAGTAAATGAGAAATTGGTGTAACTGTCGTGGAGGCATTCTTTCCCTGTGAACGCGATCAAAAGTTGAGGCTGAGTCAGTATAATTCACTTCCTTAACTCAGAAGTTAATACACAGTCACAATAACATAGAAATTACCATGAAAAATATATATTGTACCCCATGAAATATTATTTTGGGGGAGGGGGGGACAAAAGGAGGCCATGCGGTTTTGAAACCACGTTGTCCTTCTTGAAGAGAAGAAAATTGGTATTATCCACTTATAATAGATCTCAATAGGGGTTTATATATATTGTCAGGTTATTGGGGAAGATTATGGATTATATATTAATGGTGAGAGGCATTGAATTTCACAAATATAGAGGTATTCCGAGAGCGATGTCACTCACCTGTGAACGCGATCAAAAGTTGAGGCTGAGTGACGCTCTCTGGGAAAAAGGCGGGAGGTGAGAAGGGGGAAGGGGGGGTTTTCGAGGATATTCCTCCTTTGATCTTATTATTAATTGATTATTGAGACGTGAAATAGTTATCAGTTTATAGGAAATTAATTTTTACGCTAAATAAGTGACATTTAGATATCTATTGAACCTGATCTCTGGATTACTATATAGGGGAAAATTTTTGTCTACGTGACTTTTTGCACGTCACGGGCCCCGGGGCATGATCGCCTCACATGATGCAATATTACGTCATCCTTAACAAAGTTTTGTGAGAAGATAACTAAGTAGGTTAATTATAAGAGACTATGGAGAGCATTTTGACAAGTTAATGACTATTAATAGTGATTAGATTATGATACTAATTTCTTTCCATAGAAAATTGTCTGTTGGGAGGGGTTGACTGCATAGGATTTGAAGGTTTGGAGAAACAATTCTAATATAAACATTAATATAAACATATAGTATAAAATTATGAATGATATGTGAGTAAAAACATTTATATAATGCAGTATCCCCTTGGGAATACAGGATCTAAGGGCAGACTAACCAAAACAAAAAGGTACATTCAGTAGGCCTATTTGAGATTAAATTGGAGGCATCACACGACTTTTCCCTCCGGGTGAAATGTTTTTACTCACTAATAATAAAAAAAATTACATCCTAACAGGTTTACGATTTAGGAACTGGTTTAGTGGTCACTAAGGCTACAACCCACCTTGGTTTTCCATCAGTCTAACATTCACTCGACCTTCCCCACCACTCCACTACTTCTGCAGCTCTTCCTGGCTAAAACACTGGCAACGTAATAAGGGGTTCTTGAGAAACCAATTGCCTGGCTACTGCTGCTACTTGGCTGTAGTTCAGATTATTGTAGGGCACACCCCAGTCCACATACTCATGAGAGAAGTATGGATGATCTCGTCAACTGTACAAGATCCCGGACACTCGGTAGCTAAGTTGAGCCTTCCAACCCTTGACTTTCACACCAAAACAAACAATAACATAAGTTCTCAGTCATTCATCTTCATTTGCTCACAACATTCGCATTCAATCACCCTTCATTCGTTTCCGCAGCAAGTGGTCATACAGGAAGCATTTGACAGAGCTTAGGCTACGTCCTGATGTCTCCTCCACCTCCTAACACCGGCAGACTGTAGCTTAGAGGCCTAATCACACTACTATCAGGTGTGATTCCCTCACGTTAAAGTGGCCTACAGCTTCCTGAACTAGTCCATTGTGTGAACTACACACAATCCTGTGAACTTATCTTCTACTTCAAAAGTTCACCACTCCTTCAGGGCTCAAACTAGGCCCGGGGGGAATTAAGGTGGATAGTCTATCGACCTGTCACACCTGGGTCGATTCACCAACAACATACCTCCAAAGGGGATTGCAACTTAGCACCACTAATTGTCCAAACCTGTTCCTCTACACCTTAAAACTAACTGTCAGCCTACTGGGGAGGGGGGAATCCACTTGACGAGGGGCATGGCGTCCGAAGAAGGCGAAGAAAGACTGGACGGCCGTTGAAGAGTGCACAGCATGGTTGAGTACTGTCTGGCAGGACGCCAGATACTGCGGCCACTTGAGTGGGTACCCTGCACATAGGATAGCCAGTGCCGTCTTGAGGGACGAATGGAGCCTCTCCGTGGTGCTGTTCCCTTGGGGATGATATGGGGTTGTATGGCAGTTGGCAATCCGATGCCTCCGGCAGAGGTCTTGGAACTGCCGGGACACAAACTCCAACCCGTTGTCGTGGACCACAGACTGGGGGGTGCCGAAGTCTGCGAGGTACTGCTCCATGCTCTCCACGACAGTGTGTGTGTGTTTTGTTTTAAGTGGGTATAATTTCACGAACCTACTGAAATGATTCACTACCGAAATTTTCCACATTCTCCCTTGTTGTGGCAATGTTAGGCCGTGCTCAAAACACTTTGAATCCCACCGCTTAAGCCACCAGTGTGGTGCCCGGGGGGGGGGGGGGGGGCTGAGGCTGGTTCTAAGGTACGTTATTTATTTAAATTATGTTATTGGTTGATTAATTTCTTTACCTAATTAATTTGTTTTACTTTCACTTCACTGCTGAAGGACCACCAGTGTGATGCCTTGTCATTAAATTAACTTCTAATGGGGAACTCTCATGGCAATTAAAAAGATATTTACTTTGATTAATTAAATGTATTAATGGTCCCTGATGTTGGATATTTCCCTGAATATTAAGAAAAGAAAGCTGCCACCACCCCCAAAGGTTTAATGAGAATTAGGGGATTCTCAGGGAATTTAGTTTCTTCCTAAAGGGAAGTTAAAATATTCGAAAGAGAAAATAATTACAACCAGGGAAATATAGGCGACCAATGAAAAGAAAAGGGGAACTGATTTAACAATTTAGTTATTTGGTAGAGTGGACTGAGTTTCAATAAGGCACATGGATTCGTGGATTTGTTTCATATCCTTTTTCAAGAGTGTTGAGCACTTTCCACATTAACCTTACCACAACAACGGAGGTTATTATAACACGGAATCACTTTCTCAGATTTTACTTGAGTTATTTATTTACTGTATACTTTGAATATCACAGGCTGATCATTGAGTCTTAGAAACACGGCTTAGTTATAGTATCAGACAACTTAATGGCTCATGGCAGAAAAACATCATCTTCCTCAAAAAGAAAATAAATACAGAGTTGGCAATACTTATCTCACCTCGAGATACCAAACTCTTCACACATTACAAATTATACCCTTGACTCCCTTCCCTGAAAAATATCACCTTAAAAATGTTATAATTTTGTAACTGGGCCTGAGAACAGTTAAAGAACCTTTTCTCAGGGGATTTCCGAACGTAAGGTGATCTCAATGTTTCTGTTTAGGCATACATAGTATAATTCTTCCTCACTAAGTAGGAATACGCGATTCCTATTCCTGAATACATGGGCTGGGTCTATCAGACAGTCTTACGTGACACATAGTTTCCTAAAGCTTAACTTGGAAATTTGGCAGTGGCTTCTGTCCGTTCATTTAACTACAAAAACAAAAGAAAGTAAATGAGAAATTGGTGTAACTGTCGTGGAGGCATTCTTTCCCTGTGAACGAGATCAAAAGTTGAGGCTGAGTCAGTATAATTCACTTCCTTAACACAGAAGTTAATACACAGTCACAATAACATAGAAATTACCGTGAAAAAAATATATATTGTACACCATGAAATATTTTGTAGGGAATAGGGGACCATGCGGTTTTGAAACCACGTTGTCCTTCTTTAAGAGAAGGAAATTGGTATTATCCACTTATAATAGATCTCAATAGGGGTTTATATATATTGTCAGGTTAATGGGGAAGATTATGGATTATATATTAATGGTGAGAGGCATTGAATTTCACAAATATTGAGGGATTCCGAGAGCGATGTCACTCACCTGTGAACGCAATCAAAAGTTGAGGCTGAGTGACGCTCTCTGGGAAAAAGGCGGGAGATGAGAAGGGGGAAGGGGGGGCTTTCGAGGATATTCCTCCTTTGATCTTATTATCAATTGATTATTGAGACGTGAAATAGTTATCAGTTTATAGGAAATTAATTTTTACGCTAAATAAGTGACATTTAGATATCTATTGAACCTGATCTCTGGATGACTATATAGGGGAAAATTTTTGTCTACGTGACTTTTTGCACGTCACGGGCCCCGGGGCATGATCGCCTCACATGATGCAATATTACGTCATCCTTAACAAAGTTTTGTGAGAAGATAACTAAGTAGGTTAATTATATTAGACTATGGAGAGCATTTTGACAAGTTAATGACTATTAATAGTGATTAGATTATGATACTAATTTCTTTCCATAGAAAACTGTCTGGTGGGAGAGGTTGACTGCATAGGATTTGAAAGTTTGGAGAAACAATTCTAATATAAACATTAATATAAACATATAGTATAAAATTATGAATGATATGTGAGTAAAAACATTTATATAATGCAGTATCCCCTTGGGAATACAGGATCTAAGGGCAGACTAAACAAAACAAAAAGGTACATTCAGTAGGCTTATTTGAGATTAAATTGGAGGCATCACACATAAATAAATGTACGATATGTTCTTATATATATTGATCTCGTGAACACTGCCTGGCATTCTTTGGTAATAAAATCCCTTTAAGAAGACTTCCTTGTATTTGCACTCCTCTCCTCTCCTCTCCTCTCCTCTCCTCTCCTCTCCTCTCCATTCTCAAACTATTCCTCTTCCTGCTTTTGTACAATCTCCTCCTAATCCTTTTCCTATCTCCTTCACGTCTCGAATCTCTAAGGGTGGTCGAGCAGGTGACTCCACACTTCCCTGCGTCGCCAACAAACATGATGCAACTTGCCGGCCGTCCCCTCAGTAAGGTAAGCCCGCTCGGGGAAGCAACAACACCTACATTTTTACCTCTTCCTAAGCTTTCCATTACTAATGTTTCGGCAAGAGACTATCAGCCTCCTATTTTTGTATTAAAACATCTCTTTTTTTCTTTCTCCCACATATTTCTCTCCACTTCAGTCATTCATATATATATATATATATATATATATATATATATATATATATATATATATATATATATATATATATATATATGTATATATATCACCACAAACTTCAATTTTTGATAAAAATGTAATTCTTCCCTCAACTCCAACCTCACTCTATCCTCGCGTCTTCCTATTGGCTGGCGGCACACACCTGGCCAGCTTTGATCATGACCCACCAGCCAATAGGAACACGGCTTCATGCCGTGGGCCACGCCCCCTCATTATTAATGCATTTTGATTGGTTAAAGGTACAGTCAATCTTCGTGATTGCTTGCAACGTATATGAATAATATATGAATAAATGAATAAATAATGAGGGGGCGTGGCCTACGGGCATGATAAACTACACCAGAGGGTATAAATACAAGCTCCATTCTGTAGTCTTTCACAACTACACATAGAACCAAAATATAAATAACATTAAGAAACCTTAAATACTTACCTTAAAATACTTACCTGTTAATTTTTACCTGAGAAAATACGTTAGACCAAAATGTTGACGAACCATGAAACGAAAAAGGACATGATTAGAAACATGATTAGAAATAGATAATCTGTAAATAGCATTATATGCACAATTAAAAAAAAAAAATAAATAAATAAATAAATAAATAAATAAATAAATAAATAAATAAAAAAAATCCCTCATCCAAACGACAGTCTGATTAGATAGGAATTTTAGATTGTTCTTCTAGGTTAGCTGGGTTCTGTCATTGAAAAAAAAAAAAAAAAAAAACTCACCCAAATGACAGTCTGATTAGGCAGGAAATTTATATTGTTCTTCTTGGTTAGCTGGGTTCTGTCATTGGAAAAAAAAAAAAAAAAAATTGATAAATAAATAAATAAATAAATGGATAAATGAATAAATAAGTAAATAAATAAATAAATAAATAAATAAAAAAAAAAAATAATAATAATAACTCTCTAGGTTGGGTGGCCTAAACCTAGCATGCCAGCCCTTAGACGCAAATAACAGGCACAAAAACAGCAAGGTGGACTGCCCACCAGCTATTCCTCTCTCACTATATTTCTATATTTCTAAACTTTACCTTCCATTATACAAATTCTTCTTTCACTTCACCCCTCTTTTACTCAAACTCAAGTCAAGTCAAGTCTTTCATAATGAAAATGGATCTTGAACAAGCAAGTCACATTGTGATAGCATGCTGCTCCATGTTGGAGACCAGGGAAGTGCTAGAATATCCCAGGAAGGTGAAACTATCCGTCGAGAAGTCAGGATCCACTTTCTGGTTTTCCGATGTGCCTCGCTACAAGGAGGTGGGATTATTCACCTTCGAAAAGGTGAAGGCCGGTGAAGGGATGCGACACTATACTTCACTTCTTGCAACACTAGACATCCACCGTCTAGAGCGCCATTGAGACCAGGGTGAAGGTCAGTGTCACGTGGCACCGCAGGGGGAGGTACGTAATCTTTATAAGATTGCAGGACTTTCTTAGGCTACTGTTGACCGAGGATTCTTCGACTGAAAACTTTATCTTCCAAGTAAAAGAAGAAGGAAAGGTTATCATGTGGCATTGCAAGTCACGGTCAGGCGGGGAAGAATGCGATAACGTTGATGAGGAAAAGGAAGATAATTATTGAAGAAATTGAACACGTCACTACCGAGGGATCTGAAAGTAATGAAGAACAAGCAAATGGTTACGGAGAATGGAACACGAAAGACGCTGACGAAGAATACTCTAGTTTCAAAGAAGAAGAAAACATAAGTTTGAGCGATGAAGAGTATGTTACTGACGAAGCGGATGAAGAAGAACATATTTACTCGCATGAAGAATACTTTAGCTTTGAAGATGAAGAAACCATCCTCCCCGTACAAGAAGATGATGACCAGGGGCACCCGGCCATGTGTGTGTGTGTGTGTGTGTGTGTGTGTTTGTGTGTGTGTATGTGTGTGTGTGTGTGTGTGTGTGTGTGTGTGTGTGTGTGTGTGTGTGTGTGTGTGTGTGTGTGTGTGTGTGTGTGTGTGTCTGAGGGAAAAATAAATAATTGGGACTCTTTACTCCAC
>JAXIVD010000015.1:32500-72500 GCA_036785275.1 Cancer borealis
ATAAATGTACGATATATTCTTATATATATTGATCTCGTGAACACTGCCTGTCATTCTTTGGTAATAAAATCCCTTTAAGAAGCCTTCCTTGTATTTGCGCTCCTCTCCTCTCCTCTCCTCTCCTCTCCTCTCCTCTCCTCTCATCTCCTCTCCTCTCCTCTCCTCTCCATTCTCAAACTATTCCTCTTCCTCCTTTTGTACAATTTCCTCCTAATCCTTTTCCTATCTCCTTCACGTCTCGAATCTCTAAGGGTGGTCGAGCAAGTGACTCCACACTTCCCTGCGTCGCCAACAAACATGATGCAACTTGCCGGCCGTCCCCTCAGTAAAGTAAGCCCGCTCGGGGAAGCAACAACACCTACATTTTTACCTCTTCCTAAGCTTTCCATTACTAATGTTTCGGCAAGAGACTATCAGCCTCCTATTTTTGTATAAAAACATCTCTTTCTTTCTTTCTCCCACATATTTCTCTCCACTTCAGTCATTCATATATATATATATATATATATATATATATATATATATATATATATATATATATATATATATATATATATATATATATATATATATATATATATATATATCACCACAAACTTCAATTTTTGATAAAAATGTAATTCTTCCCTCAACTCCAACCTCACTCTATCCTCGCGTCTTCCTATTGGCTGGCGGCACACATCTGGCCAGCCTTGACCATGTCCCACCAGCCAATAGGAACACGGCTTCATGCCGTAGGCCACGCCCCCTCATTATTGATGCATTTTGATTGGTTAAAGGTACAGTCAATCTTCGTGATTGCTTGCAACGTAAGCCAATCAATATGAATAAATAATGAGGGGGCGTGGCCTACGGGCATGATGAGCTACACCAGAGGGTATAAATACAAGCTCCATTCTGTAGTCTTTCATAACATGAACAAAACGGAGGAAGACCTTATTCACTCACACTCATTCTGGATTAAGCATCAAAGCAGCAACACCTCAGCCCCGCTCTCTCCGTCTTGACCAACAACACCACCCAGACGGCTTTCCACACCAGTGGAGCGCGCCACCACGACACCTCGCTCTCTCACTGCCCCGGCACCTTAGTTGTCGAGGCGGTTGTGACTGGTTGGGTGCAAGCGCTACAGCTTTAAGCTGTATATTCGGGAGCAACACTGCTGTACTCGGAGTTTGCCACTTGGTTCCTAAATTGCTACTGTGTACCGGGACTCTCCCACTTGGTTGAGAGTCCGCCCTTTTGCAATTTTTTGTCTCCTACTATTTTTCCTTTTCGCCTTTAGCGTCCTCCAGGTGGTGAAGGTGAACCCCAAGGCTATATGCACGCGGGGGGCCACTAGTGGCTGCCTTAAACCACCTGGATAAGGTCTGGCAAAAACTCTAATAGGGATAGGTGCGGACCAGGTTGGTGGCGAGAGTTATTAGTAACTGGGCCAACAGACTGGTCTGCCTAGGCAGGCTCCTTCATTTATATCTTTTGCTGTGAACCTATAATGTTTGTTAGCTGTGGTTGTTGTCGGATTCCGGCCCCCTTGTAGGATTTTTATTTATTTATTGTATAACTGTGTGTTTGTGTTGGGTTTGTTTTGTTTGGGGTTGTCGGCCTGCTGGACTCTGTTTTTTCCACGGTCCAGTCTGGGAGTGTTTCTTGGCTTGTGTCTTACTTACTATGACATAGGACAAAATGCCAAGAGTGAAAATAAAAACAGCATCCAGCAAGGACCCAAGAAAACAACAATCTCTCCTTGAAGTGCTATCTAAAAATGACATATTCATCACGAAGCTTATTCCACTCTCTGACGGATATGCTGTAATTACCAACAATGAAGATGACCTGGACCGGATATTCAACCCCACCACATTAGATGACCTGATTAAAAAAGACCTACACCCACTAATTCCTCCTGAACTTAAAGCCAACAGGTCGATAATTATCCCAAATGTAGATAATTACATATATAACAACACGAAAGATCAAATCAAAGAAGAAATAAATGACAAGAATTCATGGGCAACTGGAGGAATCGACAGTGTATTCAGTTTCCCTAATTCCAAAATAATAAAAATAACCTTCACTCAAGCAACACTCGCCAAGAAATCACAGGCAACTGGCATAAGATGTTTCCATATGAGTATTCCTGGACATTACATTAAACAAGAAGTTTTCTATAACATTACTACATGCTACAAGTGTTATAAAATAGAAGACCATTTTACCAATCAATGTCCTGCACCAAAAGAATATCAAATATGCTCAGAATGCTCCAGCACAGATCACACATGGAAAGACTGCAATTCAAACCAAAAGAAATGTATAAACTGTGAAGGGGAACACAGAACCCTTGCAGCGAAATGTCCCATCAGGAAGGATGTTATAAAAAACAAAAGACTTGCGCAAGATAAAACAACACAAAAAACATACAGCCAGGCTACTCAAAAGAACACTCAAAATACTACGTCCAACCAATCGCCAAATATAAATAATGAGACTCACACAAAAATATTTACATGCATTATCCATGCACATCTTGCAAATATAGCCTCCGCGGGGAGCTATGAAAAAGAATTAAATAGCATGCTAACCCTAAACAATCTTCCAAATATTAAAGCACCATCTAACCCACAATCGAACAAGATAATTTCAAATGTATACAATCAAGAAGAATTAAATAAAGAAGGAAATGGGGAGGATGAAACAGAAGTAGATCCAATGCAGGAAAAGACAACCACACAGGAAGAAGTACCTAACTCACAACAACAATCTAAACCAAACAAAAATACACATAAAATTAAAGCTACTGAAATAGGACTACAAATACACACATCCACAAATACGAGCTGGCCAAAGGACATATTAACACGAAAGAAATTAATAGAAGGTATCGAAGATAAGAAATACAAAATAACATTTACAACAACAACTTTGGATTCGAACAAAGTCTTGCAGGCCATAGAGCAAGATGAAATAGACCTAGATCAGTGCTGGCAAATATTGGAGGATTCACAATTTTGAAAACTAAGATCTGGCAGAATCATGGAAAGGACACCGCCACCTAGATTGGAAAAGCAAAGAAAAAACTCCCGTTGAACTAAAAAATTCCCAAACACATTCAAAATAATACACCATAATGTCCTATCATGGAAAACAAGGAAATTTGAGCTCAACAACATATACAGAACATTAGATGCAGATGTAATTCTAATAAATAGTCACTGTCAAAACAACACCATCCCATTAAAAATACCAAGTTACAAGGTGTACCAAAAAAAATACAACAGGGCTAAAATTCGATGGCAATGCAATACCAGTTAAGAATACTATCCAACACAATATTATTGATGCATTTTTGTCAGATCTGCTTGCTATCGAGCTAGAAACATCAACGGGGAAAATAATAATTGCAACATTATATCAATCCCTCTCAAGAGACTATCTCCCAATTCCAGACTTCATCACTTTATTCCGACGCAATATTCCGGTATATATGATTGCAGATTTAAATGCAAATCACCCCAATTTTGGATACAATTTTTCCAACATAAAGGGCAGACAGCTCACTAGGCTCATTCAAAACCGAACCATACAACATCTAGGACCACACTTCCCTACATTTTTCACTAACACCAGAGGAACAAACCCCGACATAATTTTATCAAATCACAAAACATACCATAACTACAACATCTCCCAAGGGCCTCTAACAACTAGCGATCATCTACCTATTATATTTACACTCTCAACATCACCCATACTTATACCATCCCCTCGAAGACCACACTTCTCAAAAGCAAATTGGGAATCATTTACACAACATATAGAAGAACATATCCAGCAACAACAACTAAATCATGCTAACTTGGAGGAAATAGACCAAGCTATAGATGAATGGTACACTACAATTAATACAGCAATCTCAAAATACATCCCTATAACGTATTATCGCCCTCTCCCTGCACACTCATTCAGCCACGGCACAAAAATTATTCACACAGAATTTAAAAATCTACAACATCAAGCTTCCAGGTATGGATGGACACACCAAACATACCAAATATATAAATGTCTTCGACACCAGTTATCAGAAAGATTAACAAGGGAAGCAAACGAAAGCTGGGGAAAAACTATCCAAGATACATCCGAGATATACAAAGAATCGAGCACTTTTTGGAAGAAAATAAAAAATCTAACAGGTCAAACAACACCAGATCCACACTACATTCTTAACGAAAACAACATCAAGAAATACAAACCAGAAGAAAAAGAACAAATACGCAGAAATATAGGGGAACGAGTATTTAAAGAAGAAGATGAGGAGGGGTAGCAAGAGAATCACAACAACATACGAGCATTCCTAAACGAAAATATTCATAGAATACACCCATACAATAATGCCGACACAAGCAGACTAAACAGTACAAACCTGGATAAAGAAATAAATATAGAGGAAAAAGAGTATTACATTAAAAAATCGAAGAAGACATGCCCAGGCAGTAGCGGAATAAATAAAACAATTCTAACTAATCTTCCCAACAAAGCCTTAATATCATTAGCAAATATTTTCAATGCCGCACTATCATCGGGCTATTTTCCTGACATTTGGAAAGCGTCTACTTTAAAATTAATTCCCAAAGCTAAAAAGTCACCCCACCACGCAGGTAACTACAGACCCATCTCGCTCCTAGAAGTTACTGGCAAAATGTTTGAACGAATTTTAAATAGCAGATTAAAATCACATTTAGAATACATCAACAGTTACAACGAAAACCAATTTGGGTTCAGATTGGGAAGAGGAACCAACCAAGCATTAGCTATCATCACCGAACTAATTGCACAGAACAAAAGCAACAATGGTCACTGCCAAATAATTCTAAGAGATATAACCAAGGCTTTTGACAAAGTATGGCATCTAGGCATGAACTTTTAAATTACTACAGTTAAACTTACCACTTACAATAGAAAAAATTCTTTGCGACTTCTTAGATGACAGAACAGCTTAAATAAAAATTAACAATCACACTGGACCTAAATTTGAAATACAAACAGGTGTGCCTCAAGGAAGTGTACTATCTCCAACTCTTTTTACAATATATATTAACGACGCTCCTCCACCACTAAAAGGTGAAAATATTATCTCTCTCTCTCTCTCTCTCTCTCTCTCTCTCTCTCTCTCTCTCTCTCTCTCTCTCTTTCTCTCTCTCTATCTATCTATCTATCTATCTATCTATCTATCTCTCTATCTATCTATCTATCTCTCACTATCTTATTTGGTAGATTTAATCTTTACTTATAGAAGACTTAGAAAAAAATATAATAATAACATCAATAATAAATCGATAAATTTTTTCAAACAATTTCTTCCCTTATATCACAATCAGACAATCAGCCTCCTATTTTTGTATTAAAACATCTCTTTCTTTCTTTCTCCCACATATTTCTCTCCACTTCAGTCATTCATATATATATATATATATATATATATATATATATATATATATATATATATATATATATATATATATATATATATCACCACCAACTTCAATTTTTGATAAAAATTTAATTCTTCCCTCAACTCCAACCTCAGTCTATCCTCGCGTCTTCCTAATGGCTGGCTGCACACACCTGGCCAGCCTTGACCATGACCCACCAGCCAATAGGAACACGGCTTCATGCCGTAGGCCACGCTCCCTCATTATTGATGCATTTTGATTGGTTAAAGGTACAGTCAATCTTCGTGATTGCTTGCAACGTAAGCCAATCAATATGAATAAATAATGAGATGGCGTGGCCTACGGGCATGATGAGCTACACCAGAGGGTATAAATACAAGCTCCATTCTGTAGTCTTTCATAATGAAAATGGATCTTGAACGAGCAAGTCACATTGTGAGAGTATGCTGGTCCATGTTGGAGACCAGGGAAGTGCTAGAATATCCCAGGAAGGTGAAATTATCCGTCGAGAAGTCAGGATCCATTTTCTGGGTTTCCGATGTGCCTCGCTACAAGGAGGTGGGATTATTCACCTTCGAAAAGGTGAAGGCCGGTGAAGGGATGCGACACTATACCTCACTTCTTGCAACACTAGACATCCACCGTCTAGAGCGCCATTGAGACCAGGGTGAAGGTCAGTGTCACGTGGCACCGCAGGGGGAGGTACGTAATCTTTATAAGATTGCAGGACTTGCTTAGGCTACTGTTGACCGAGGATTCTTCCACTGAAAACTTTATCTTCCAAGTAAAAGAAGAAGGAAAGGTTGTCATGTGGCATTGCAATTCACGGTCAGGCGGGGAAGAATGCGATAACGTTGATGAGGAACAGGAAGATAATTATGAAGAAAATGAACACGTCACTACCGAGGGATCTGAAAGTAATGAAGAAAAAGCAAATGGTTACGGAGAATAGAACACGAAAGACGCTGACGAAGAATACTCTAGTTTCAAAGAAGAAGAAAACATAAGTTTGAGCGATGAAGAGTATGTTACTGACGAAGCGGATGAAGAAGAACATATTTACTCGCATGAAGAATACTTTAGCTTTGAAGATGAAGAAGCCATCCTCCCCGTACAAGAAGATGATGACCAGGGGCACCCGGCCATGTGTGTGTGTGTGTGTGTGTGTATGTTTGTTGGCGACGCAGGGAAGTGTGGAGTCACCTGCTCGACCACCCTTAGAGATTCGAGACGTGAAGGAGATAGGAAAAGGATTAGGAGGAGATTGTACAAAAGGAGGAAGAGGAATAGTTTGAGAATGGAGAGGAGAGGAGAGGAGAGAAGAGGAGAGGAGAGGAGCGCAAATACAAGGAAGTCTTCTTAAAGGGATTTTATTACCAAAGAATGACAGGCAGTGTTCACTAGATCAATATATATAAGAATATATCGTACATTTATTTATGTATATACGGACAGCGGACAAAAATTGAAGTTTGTGGTGATATATATATATATATATATATATATATATATATATATATATATATATATATATATATATATATATATATATATATATATATATATATATATATATATATATATATATATATATATATATATATATATATATATATATATATATATATATATATATAAGTTGTGCGTGGCCTTTGCTCTCTCTAGCAGTGTTTTACGCCACCACGTTAACACGCTCGATGTGCCAATGGTCGTCACCAGTGCATCTCAATCACTAACCGCCACCCTTCGTATATAGCCTCGGTACCTTCTTAGTAATAGGTAGAGAGAACCAAGTGGTTAGGACTGATGTCTGACGCACGTATGCAGCATTCAGCGTGAGGGACGGCATCAGAGGTTGAGCCAGCAACCTCGCCTCCCTACTATATTTTTCAGCTCGAACTCGTGTTAGTCTTCCCTGGGGGTAGCGGCTACCTTTACCGCGCCCGAGCTTGGTGCAGCATGAAAGAGAGCGGGGCGAGTTGGCACCGCGCTCCACATTGGAAATTTTAAGCCAGTTTGGGCCCCGCTCGGCCCGTTCTCGTGTCCAAAACCAGCCCCGCTCCGCCGGCAACTCCCCGCGCTGGTAGCGCGGGAGACCGATTCTCCTCACTGGCAACTCCATCCCCCGCTCACCCATCGCCTACCGAGCTTGTCCCGTCTTCCTAGCCCGGGAGAAAAATTTTCTCCACTCTCTCTCGTCACTCCTTGCTGTCTCCACGTTGGCAGCGCGGGAGAGCGGGGCGGCTCGCTATACATTCCCTCTCGTCACTCCTTGCTGTCTCCACGTTGGCAGCGCGGGAGAGCGGGGCGGCTCGCTATACATTCCCTCTCGTCACTCCTTGCTGTCTCCACGTTGGCAGCGCGGGAGAGCGGGGCAGCTCGCTATACATTCCCTCTCGTCACTCCTTGCTGTCTCCACGTTGGCAGCGCGGGAGAGCGGGGCGGCTCGCTATACACTCTCTCTCGTCACTCCTTGCTGTCTCCACGTTGGCAGCGCGGGAGAGCGGGGCGGCTCGCTATACACTCTCTCTCGTCACTCCTTGCTGTCTCCACGTTGGCAGCGCGGGAGAGCGGGGCGGCTTGCTATATATTCCCTCTCGTCACTCCTTGCTGTCTCCACGTTGGCAGCGCGGGAGAGCGGGGCGGCTCGCTATACATTCCCTCTCGTCACTCCTTGCTGTCTCCACGTTGGCAGCGCGGGAGAGCGGGGCGGCTCGCTATACATTCCCTCTCGTCACTCCTTGCTGTCTCCACGTTGGCAGCGCGGGAGAGCGGGGCGGCTCGCTATACACTCTCTCTCGTCACTCCTTGCTGTCTCTACGTTGGCAGCGCGGGAGAGCGGGGCGGCTCGCTATACACTCTCTCTCGTCACTCCTTGCTGTCTCCACGTTGGCAGCGCGGGAGAGCGGGGCGGCTCGCTATACATTCCCTCTCGTCACTCCTTGCTGTCTCCACGTTGGCAGCGCGGGTGAGCGGGGCGGCTCGCTATACACTCTCTCTCGTCACTCCTTGCTGTCTCCACGTTGGCAGCGCGGGAGAGCGGGGCGGCTCGCTATACACTCTCTCTCGTCACTCCTTGCTGTCTCCACGTTGGCAGCGCGGGAGAGCGGGACGGCTCGCCATACACTCTCTCTCGTCACTCCTTGCTGTCTCCACGTTGGCAGCGCGGGAGAGCGGGGCGGCTCGCTATACACTCTCTCTCGTCACTCCTCGCTGTCTCCACGTTGGCAGCGCGGGAGAGCGGGACGGCTCGCTATACACTCTCGCTCGTCACTCCTTGCTGTCTCCACGTTGGCAGCGCGGGAGAGCAGGACGGCTCGCTATACACTCTCTCTCGTCACTCCTTGCTGTCTCCACGTTGGCAGCGCGGGAGAGCGGGGCGGCTCGCTATACACTCTCTCTCGTCACTCCTTGCTGTCTCCACGTTGGCAGCGCGGGAGAGCGGGGCGGCTCGCTATACACTCTCTCTCGTCACTCCTTGCTGTCTCCACGTTGGCAGCGCGGGAGAGCGGGGTGGCTCGCTATACACTCTCTCTCGTCACTCCTTGCTGTCTCCACGTTGGCAGCGCGGGAGAGCGGGACGGCTCGCTATACACTCTCTCGTCACTCCTTGCTGTCTCCACGTTGGCAGCGCGGGAGAGCGGGACGGCTCGCTATACACTCTCTCTCGTCACTCCTCGCTGTCTCCACGTTGGCAGCGCGGGAGAGCGGGACGGCTCGCTATACACTCTCGCTCGTCACTCCTTGCTGTCTCCACGTTGGCAGCGCGGGAGAGCAGGACGGCTCGCTATACACTCTCTCTCGTCACTCCTTGCTGTCTCCACGTTGGCAGCGCGGGAGAGCGGGGCGGCTCGCTATACACTCTCTCTCGTCACTCCTTGCTGTCTCCACGTTGGCAGCGCGGGAGAGCGGGGCGGCTCGCTATACACTCTCTCTCGTCACTCCTTGCTGTCTCCACGTTGGCAGCGCGGGAGAGCGGGGTGGCTCGCTATACACTCTCTCTCGTCACTCCTTGCTGTCTCCACGTTGGCAGCGCGGGAGAGCGGGACGGCTCGCTATACACTCTCTCGTCACTCCTTGCTGTCTCCACGTTGGCAGCGCGGGAGAGCGGGACGGCTCGCTATACACTCTCTCTCGTCACTCCATGCTGTCTCCACGTTGGCAGCGCGGGAGAGCGGGACAGCTCGCTATACACTCTCTCTCGTCACTCCTTGCTGTCTTCACGTTGGCAGCGCGGGAGAGCGGGACGGCTCGCTATACACTCTCTCTCGTCACTCCTTGTTGTCTCCACGTTGGCAGCGCGGGAGAGCGAGGCGGCTCGTTATACACCCACTCTCGTCACTCCTTGCTGTACCCACGTTGGCAGCGCGGGAGAGCGAGGCGGCTCGTTATACACCCTCTCTCGTCACTCCTTGCTGTCCCCACGTTGGCAGCGCGGGAGAGCGAGGCGGCTAGCTATACACTCTCTCTCGTCACTCCTTGCTGTCTCCACGTTGGCAGCGCGGGAGATATAGGAGGCTCACTATACACACACTCCATTGTTTCTCGTGACTGGTGTGTCCCCCGTTGGCAGCGCCGGGCGGCGACTGAGAGCGGGAGAGCCACGATAAGTTTCTCGCACCCCGACTGCCTCCTCTGTTGCGAGCCCGGGACATTGTTTGTAAAAGGTAAACGTAGTAGTATCAACCTTTACAGTATGTTAATTGCTTTTTCTGCTGTATACAAGAGGTATAATATTTGCCGCCACATTTGCGTATCCGTGGAAATAAAAAAAAGGAATTATTTTTGGAATTCCCGTATTTTTTTAAAACCACCCTTCGGATATGCATCTGTTTAGCGTTTGTCGTTGGCCACAAGCCACACATGTTTCTATTTGGACTTATAAAAAAAACGTGTTGTTGTGTTGTTAATAATAAGTGAATCAATTTATATGTTTTGTTTAATTTATATATGTATTTGTGTGTGTGACGCTGTGTTAGTTAATAAGGCGTGTGAGAGGTGTTCCCGGTATGTAAGAGCGGGAGAGTTAATAACTGAATAGATTTATATGTTATTTTTCTTTAATTGATTTAAATATATATATATATTTTTTGTGTATGTGTGTGTGTGTGTGTGTGTGAGACGCTGTGTTAGTTAAGGCGTGTGAGAGGTGTTGCCGGTGTGTAAGACCGGGAGAGTGAGGGTTGGGGTCGACTTGAGGATGGAGTTGAACAATGTTGCAATATTATCGGTTATTACGGAAGTGTCAGACGTCGGTTAGAAAAATGAAAGCAACCATCGTGTAGGTGATAGAATGTCCTCTCCACTAAGGACCTTTTTGACAACCCTACTCCTCCCAGCTTTCCACTGTGTCTGGAAGACAGCGTAACGCCTTCGCCTAAGCCTTGTAGGATTCTCGGCCGCTGCCGCAGCACCCGATCTGTTGGGTGGTCTGCTAGCTTTAAAAGCTCTTCCAGGCACCCAGGCGTCCAGTTTCGCCTGGACATCTCTCAAACTGTTTGGTACTGGAATGCCCAACCGGTCGGAGAGTTCCTTGACTGCGTTACCGAGGGTCGATTTTACTCTTTCCTCGGTCGCTTCCTTGATCCTCTTTTCCCGGCGGGCATGAAGAGAGCCTTGCTCCTCTTGGTCTACCTCCCCGGGGTCTTCATCCCTGTTCTCAAGGATAGGTTGGTTAGCTGGTGCGACTCCCATCCTGCCCTGGGGCTGGTGGGTGCCTCGTCTGGGACTCTCTTCCCTGCGACTAGCGGCCAACTCTCCCACTAGTCGTTTGTACTCGGCTTTTCTCCGGCGGCTTTGGATTGCATTCACCGTCCGGTGTCGCAGGACCTGAGCATGGATTTGGTTGGTCATTTCTGAACACCTCATCCCAGGATGGTCCAGCTCAAAGGTCGCCATGAGCGCCTCTTCTTCGCCGGTCCACCTGGCCTTTGGCCTGCTCAAGGTCTCCACAGCTAGACCCTCGTGGAAGGCATTGGGGTGCGCATTGCACTGGTGGACCCTTCGCCCCCCATACGAGGCGAAGGTTCTACCACATTGAGGGCAGTCGGGGTTCTTAGCCCCACCGTTGACGTCGGGGTCAACCATACTGGATTGGAATGGTGACCTTTAATATACTTTTTGTCAAATTTCCGACATCTACTGGGTTACCCCAGAGTGACACTTTAGCAGTTAGCCTTCCTCTTTACAGAAGGTGGGTGGGCGGGATCACCCAGGCTAGACTAACTCCCAGCGGGAACCACGTGGAGGCGTGTCACTGTTAACTGTGCTCTAGCATAAGAGAGTCATAGTTACTCCCGCCAACCCCACTTATGCTACACCTCTGATGTCTCTCTACAAAATCAGACTAGAGTCAAGCTCAACAGGGTCTTCTTTCCCCGCTGTTAGGCGCAGGCCCGTTCCCCTGCCTGTGGGTTCGCTAGATAGTAGATAGGGACAGTGGGAATCTCGTTAATCCATTCATGCGCGTCACTAATTAGATGACGAGGCATTTGGCTATATAAGAGAGTCGTTGTTAATCCCGCCGTTTGCAGGCTGGGAATTGACTTTTCTCTTTATGAGCGGTAGTATCAGGAGTTGCATAGACTCCGACGCAGCTAATGGAGAAGTAAAAAATCTCCTTAACCACGTCCCATCCCTGATCATAGCTTGGCACTGGCCATGGGTGGGCCTGGTGAGACGGAATCGGTTTGGACTTGCCATACCTGCTCTGTCTACCCCAGCTAGAGGATCCCGACATCGGGGTGCGTGTCAGGACCTCTTCACTCGCCTTCTCAGAGGATCCCGACATCGGGGTGCGTGCCAGGACCTCTTCCCTTCTCTCTCCCTCTCAGAGGATCCTGACATCGGGGTGCGTGCCAGGACCTCTTCCCTTCTCTCTCCCTCTCGACATGCCCACTGGCAGTCATGTATTTTCCCATCTGCAGTAGACAGTAGTCATTCTCCACTCTCGACATGCCCCCTGGCAGTCTTGTTTGCCCTCTTCCACCTCTGACGTGCCGACCGGCAGTCATGTCATTACCCACCATTCCTTACCCGTCCCCACCCGGCACATTGGCCGTACTTTTTCACAAGGATGTGTTAAACAGGGGACCGCTAACCCCTAGCCTGGTGGGAGCCTCGCTCCCCCGGCTGTCCTCGAAAATACTTTGTAGGTGTATACCCCCCCCTCTATGACCCGGACCACCATGATGTTAGCATCTTTTTTGGATAGTCCGAGTTTAAGCCATAGCTTCATAGAGGCTGGGGCTATGACCCCCCGCCAACTAACCGTCAGAGACGATATAGTTGGCGAGTGGCCCGTCAACTCAAGGACCCGATCGCGGATACCACTGGTATTGTAGTAGGCAACCTTTTGTTCATGGGCTTGGTGCAAACAACGGTGTGCCGCATCCGCGACCACCTGTGCATCCAGGACCCATGAGCCACGACCGGGTTTCCAAACTACGAGGTCAGGCTGCCGAATCCCGTCAGGGGTTTTCATCAGGGGTTCAACTTTTACGATGTACCCCGCCTGCCTCAGTTTGGTGGCCGCCCATTCTACGACCCTTTTGTGGCGGTACGAGCGAGCCTCATGCGTCACATGACAAGATTGCAATATGTGCGCAAGCGACTCGGGGCGGCTTCGACAGAGTTTGCACAGCATATCTCTACCGTCCCCTCGCCCACCCCTCGAGGCACGGGTCTTTGTGTGAAAGAGGTTACCCCGCAGTTTCACTCCCTTAACAAAGTCGGCCCCGGACATGAGACGAGTCCCGCAACCAATCCACATGGATGACTGAGGTGTTCGGTGTGCACCCCTCAGTCCTTGTCCGTCCACGGCTTCGTGAAGTTGTCTGGACCACTTCATCCGCTCCCTCCGTCTTCTGACCCGTGGAGTCGTTTCGGAGGGAATCCCCCCCACTGCGATAGCCGCCTGAGCGATGGTCTGATCCGGGGACTGTCTCAGCCTTGAGATGAGGTCTTCTCTTAGCCTAGGGATACGTGTCCCTAGAGCGGGGATCCCTAGCCCCCCCTCCACCGTATCCGCATGAAAATAGCCTAGTGGCACATCGTTTGGAAGGTGGAGTGCGGCTCTCACAAATCTCCGGATCGAGCGATCACATCGACTTAACTGACCTGCGGGGCAAGCCATATTCGCGAGTGGGTAAAGGAATTGTGGGATGAGGACTGCCTTAAGCGCCCAAAGCTTCTGTTGGGGCTTGGCAGGGGCTTTTTGTAGTCGCTCTAGCTTCGTACACAGATCTTGGTGTATATAATGGGGTGATGCCCCCACATCACTACCCATCCTGACCCCCAGGTACTTGTAAAAGTCCCTGGGTGACAGTGCTTGCAACTTCTTCCTCTCTACTTGGAAGGCGGATTTGTCAATGGCCCACATCTTTCTCTTTTTATGAGCGACTAGGCCTAGGGTCGCGCACTTTGGGGCTCCGATTTCTAGGCCCATCCCTAGACCTGCCTCCTTCAGGTGGTCTAGGATAGCCTGCAACCCACACCGAGTTGAGGCACAAAGTGCTACGTCGTCGGCGAAAGCTAGGTAGGAGATAAATTCCCCACCGTACCTAACGCCGACCTCCTTTGGCAACCCGCTTAATGCCCAATCCAGACAAATGTTAAAAAGGTAGGGGGAAAGGGGGTCCCCCTGAAGGACACCACGTCTTATCTCAGTCGTGGCGCCTTCTCCGTCAAATCTTGTGCTTGCTTGGTCATATATTTGAGAGATGTACCCAGTCAGGCTCGGGGGCACTCCCCATCGCCTCATAGCAGCAATGAGGGAGGGGTGCCCCACTGAGTCCAATGCCTTTTTGAAGTCGATCCAGGCTACATATAGGTTCTCAGCTTTGGTTTGGGCTTGTTTGACCATTGCCTTAAGTAGGGCAATATTGGCCGCGCAGCCTTCCTCCGCCTTGAAACCCTTCTGTCGCCCGGGTAGCGGTGCAAGCAAGTGCAACCGCTTCGACAGCACTCTGTGGATTGTCCTTGTTATTATCGGGGTGATCGTTATTGGTCTGAATTCCCCTGGACCGGAGGGCGTGGTGGTCTTCGGGAGTAAGATGGTCCTCCCTCGCATCCACTCCTCAGGGAGGCCCCCCAGCCAGAGACAGGCATTGGCCACCCAGGTGAGCTTCACTCGCCCCACCGCTTTGAAGTCCGCCAGACGACGTCCATCGCAGCCGGGGGCTGTGGTAGTACTGGTATCAGCAATTGCTTTCGCAATCTCACCCTCCGTCACTGGAGCAACCACTGCTGCGTCTACCAGTTGAATCGGAGTGGGTCGCCGCCCGTCATCTGGACTGGGACGGGAGAACAACTCCTTCCAGAATGCATTTGTTCCGTCAGGGTGCGTAGGTCTAGCCAGTAGGTCCTCTCCACTAAGGACCTTTTTGACAACCCTACTCCTCCCAGCTTTCCACTGTGTCTGGAAGACAGCGTAACGCCTTCGCCTAAGCCTTGTAGGATTCTCGGCCGCTGCCGCAGCACCCGATCTGTTGGGTGGTCTGCTAGCTTTAAAAGCTCTTCCAGGCACCCAGGCGTCCAGTTTCGCCTGGACATCTCTCAAACTGTTTGGTACTGGAATGCCCAACCGGTCGGAGAGTTCCTTGACTGCGTTACCGAGGGCCGATTTTACTCTTTCCTCGGTTGCTTCCTTGATCCTCTCTTCCCGGCGGGCATGAGGAGAGCCTTGCTCCTCTTGGTCTACCTCCCCGGGGTCTTCTTCATCCCTGTTCTCAAGGATAGGTTGGTTAGCTGGTGCGACTCCCATCCTGCCCTGGGGCTGGTGGGTGCCTCGTCTGGGACTCTCTTCCCTGCGACTAGCGGCCAACTCTCCCACTAGTCGTTTGTACTCGGCTTTTCTCCGGCGGCTTTGGATTGCATTCACCGTCCGGTGTCGCAGGACCTGAGCATGGATTTGGTTGGTCATTTCTGAACACCTCATCCCAGGATGGTCCAGCTCAAAGGTCGCCATGAGCGCCTCTTCTTCGCCGGTCCACCTGGCCTTTGGCCTGCTCAAGGTCTCCACAGCTAGACCCTCGTGGAAGGCATTGGGGTGCGCATTGCGCTGGTGGACCCTTCGCCCCCAATACGAGGCGAAGGTTCTACCACATTGAGGACAGTCGGGTGTCTTAGCCCCACCGTTGACGTCGGGGTCAACCATACTGGATTGGAATGGTGACCTTTAATATACTTTTTGTCAAATTTCCGACATCTACTGGGTTACCCCAGAGTGACACTTTAGCAGTTAGCCTTCCTCTTTACAGAGGGTGGGTGGGCGGGATCACCCAGGCTAGACTAACTCCCAGCGGGAACCACGTGGAGGCGTGTCACTGTTAACTGTGCTCTAGCATAAGAGAGTCATAGTTACTCCCGCCAACCCCACTTATGCTACACCTCTGATGTCTCTCTACAAAATCAGACTAGATTTAAGCTCAACAGGGTCTTCTTTCCCCGCTGTTAGGCGCAGGCCCGTTCCCCTGCCTGTGGGTTCGCTAGATAGTAGATAGGGACAGTGGGAATCTCGTTAATCCATTCATGCGCGTCACTAATTAGATGACGAGGCATTTGGCTTTTTTTTCCCCAATCTGGCTACTCGCAGTTCTTTAGTACTAACTGCTTTTTATGTGAGGTGCTTTGAGGTCCTAGCTGCACCCGAGGTATGTAATAGAGCCATATGGTCTAAAACACACCCCGGGCCATAGACTAGGACCACTCCGTCACACTCAAGAAGATTTTATATACATAATAAATAGATAAATAAAAGTGAAAGATGATGACAAAATATGACATGGGTGAGAGTGGGTGAAACATAGAGATGAGATGAGAAAAGTTGCCAGCAGTATGGCGGTACTTCAGAATAGCGGGCAGGGCGGGGCTATTCGCCCTTTAAGGGGGCTAGGCTTTCTTGCTGGGTGGGGATTAGTGCCGTCCCCAGCCTCCAAGGTCCCGGTGGGCCCTGATAACGGCGACCGAGCCTTCCAAAGATCGTACGGTGAAGAGCTTCGTGTCTGTCTTTTTAAGCCCTAGATCTTGTAGGGCATGGAGAGAGGCGTTGGCCAGGAGACCCCTCCAGTTGAATGTTAGGATGGTGAAGGAGGGAAGATGACCGGTCTCCTGCTGGACCCATCTGCTGATTGCCTCAACGTTGTAGTAGGACGCCTTGAGGGCGTGGGCGTTGTCCAGCGTTGGCCCGCATGCGGAGTCCGATACTACCTGGACATCGAGGACCACGCTTCTCCCGCCGTCCCAAACCACCACGTCCGGCTTGCGGGCTCCTGCCGCGGTCCTGATGGTCGACTCGCGGATGACCCTTAGATGTTTATTTTCCAGGATTTTAACCAGCAGGGCAAGGGTGTTGTCGTGCCTTTTGGTCCTTTCTGGGGCGAGCTTGGGGCAAGATTGCAGTATATGCCCCAGCGATTCAACTCGCCCACAGCCGAGGTCACAGGTGGTGGGGGCCTCGGGTCTGCCTCTCGAAGCACGGATTCTTGTGTTTATTACACCCAGCCGGGTTTTAATGCAGTCAATATACGTGGCCCCTGTCATTAACTGGGTACCATCGTCCACCCACGTGTTGTTAGATGGTGTGGTGGGCGCCTCTGACATGCCTCGCCCATCAATTGATGCATAGAGCTGTTCGCGATGATGGAGATTCGCGGCCTTGAGGAGGTCTTTGGCACTTGGGGTGTTTGGTGCCTTCCAGCTTCCTGCAATTCTAGCAACGCTGGCATCGGGGGAGTTGCTCAGTCGTTCTAGTAGACCTCGTTTTCGTGCAGGGACTAGGGTCGTAAACCTGGGCACACCCAATCCCCCGTCGCCGACTTTGGTGTAGAGTGCGGCATTGGATGTGTCTTTAGGCAGGTGGAGCGCCTTTTTGGTGAACTTCCTAATCTCCAGGTCTAGTCTCTGGAGTGTCCCTTTAGTGGTTTTTCCCCATCACTCGGGCGTACTGGTGTCTGGGGACTACCACTGACTTTAATGCCCATAGTTTTTGTTGAGGCTTTAGTGGGGCTTTTTGCAATAGCCCGAGGTCTTTTATGAGGGCGGCTAATGTTCTACCCGGCTCGCCAGGGTTTTTAGTAGGGCCGATCTCGATGCCCAAATACTTGTAGGCCTGTCCTGGCTGTAAGCACTTGATTGGAGAGTTGCTGGCAGTGAAGGTGTTGGTGCTGTCTACCAGCCATCTTTTTCTCTTTTTGTCACCTCTGATGTTAATAGTGGCACACTTTTTGTGGCCCAGCTCTAGCCCCACTCTGCTTGCTCCATCAACTAGGGCGTTGATGAATGCTTGAAGGCCGAGTGGGGTTCTAGCTGTGAGGGCAACATCATCCGCGTACGCGATGTATGGGATTGTTTCACCTGCTAGGCTTGCCCCTAAGCCTGCAGGGAGACTGGCCAGGGCCCAGTCTAAACAGATGTTAAATAGGTACGGGGACAGCGGATCCCCCTGCAGTACCCCCCTTGTTATATTGACATCAGTTCCCAAGATGTTGGTTGAGGCTTTCTTATAAAGGTTTTTGATGTAGTTGGTGAGGCTTGTTGGCATTCCCCATCTCTTTGTTGCAGCTAGGAGAGAGGGGTGCCCCACAGAGTCAAAGGCTTTTTGGAAATCTATGAAGGCTATGCAGAGATTGTCGTTATTCTTGGTCCGCTCCTTTATAAGTTCTTGGATGAGGAGGAGGTTTGCTGCTACCCCTTCCTCAGGAGCGAATCCTTTCTGCCTTGGTGGTAACGGGGCAGCCTTCATGAGCCTTGCTGCTATAATTTTATTGTAGGTCCTCAGAAGGAGTGACGTTACTGTGATGGGCCGGTACTCTCCGGGCTGGGAGGGAGAGTTGACCTTTGGGATTAGTGTTGTTTTCCCTTTAGCCCAACTTATTGGTATATCTTCTAAGAGGAGTATGCTGTTGAAGGCCCAAAGCAGTTTGGCAGGGTCTAACTGCTTGAGGTCTTCAAGGCATCTGCCATCAGGCCCTGGGGACGTGTCGTGTTTGGTCCCTTTAATGGCAGTGGAGAGCTCCTCTGGTGTTATAGGGCTGAGCTCTTCCATACTCCTTATAGCTCTTGGCCTACGTCTTTCAGTGGGAGATGACCTACTGAAGAGATTCGTCCAGAATGTCTGGAGGCCCGGAGGTTGGGCGGGCGGGCCGTCAGGGACACCGGCCAAGATGTTCCTGACGGCACGACCCCGATCTCTTTTCCACTGTCTTTGGGTGTTCCGGTAAGCTGTTATCCTCCTTTTTCGGCACCCTTGCTCCATTTCCGCGCCCATACGGGGAGCTTTGTAGACGTAGGTTTTAGAAGGTATCCATTCTTCTATAGCAGCATTGATCTCTTCTATGCCTCTGGGGAAACTGAGGCCCAGAGTGTCGGACAAGTGTGTTAAGCAGTCTCGTACACTCTGGGTTTCCTCCTCTGGTGGTGATCGTGATTGAGGTTGCGCGGTAGGCTGGCTTCTGCCTGCAACTCTCCTGGCTGTTGTTGTTGCCAGTGCTACTCCTTCCTCTTCTACTCCTTCCAGGACAGGTCTCCTTTGGGACCTTGTTCTTCTAGTGGTCGGGCTGGACATGATGTCCGGCTGCGGTGCAGCTTTCGCAAACCAGAGGACTAACTCCTTATAGGAGTCAGCCCTCCGGCGCGATTTGATGGCCTCAATGGTCCTTCCGGGGAAGACATGTTCCCGGATTTCCTGATTCATAGTTGTTATTGAACCAGGGTGAGCTGCCTCGAAGGCGGCCATCATGTTCAGCTCTTCCACGTCCCACCTGGCCTTCGTGCGCTTAGTTGCTGCAACACGAAGCTCCTCATCATGGTACTCTTTCTCATGCTGGAGCCGCTCATGGACCCGGCGTCCGCCATAGGTGGCGAAGCGGCGCCGGCACCTGGGGCAGGTAGGGCTCTTGTCCCCTCCAGCATTAAGCTCTGCCATGTGTCAAGCTAATTTGCCTGCTCACAACTATATTAGTCCTTTTGGCAGATTTTGTAACTGCGATGCTCTGCAGTAAGGGGGAAGGTGTTAGCCGCAGCTGGGTTCGAACTGATCCCTGCTACGTTGCCCGGCGAGAACCACGTGGAGGTCCCTTCCCTTTCAACTATGTACTTGGAGAGTCATAGTTACTCCCGCCGTTTACCCGCGCTTGGTTGAATCTCTTCACTTTGACATTCAGAGCACTGGGCAGAAATCACATTGCGTCAACATCTATCTCTGACCATCGCAATGCTTTGTTTTAATTAGACAGTCGGATTCCCCTGGTCCGTGCCAGTTCTGAGTTGATCGCTGGGCGCCAGCCGAAGTGGGTTTGGAGCGAGGGACGGTTGCTGCTACTACCAAACCGGAAGACCGGCGGTAGAGAGAACCGGCGCCCCCGCGCCCACGCAGCCTAGCGCGTTCCACGGAAGGGCCGGAGACACGCCGGTCCGAGCTCTCGGCAAGAGTGACGAGAGGGCTAAAACCGCCACCACGAGACTGACTCTCGACACGCTGGGCCGTGATCCCACACCGCAATAATGTGGCAAGCCTCCACGGCCGGTGCTGCGTGAACCCTGCGGATGGATCCCCGTCGTGTACCACCCCGTCGCGCCAGCTTTTAGCACGTGGACGGCGGGAGGAGACCGGGAGCGACGCGAGAAGCCACGCCGGGACTTTTCAGGGCCCAGAACGACGTGGATACACTCACCGCGAACGCCTTTGCGAACCCGGACCCATCACACCGCCGCCGCACTGACGGACTTGAAAAAGGTAGTACGACGCGAGGCCGCATTTGGAATGGGTCACCGCCACCGGGGTGGGGAGGCACTACGGTTTGTGGGCGGACACCAACGTGCGAGGAGCCAGAGGGTAGACGGCGACACCCATCACCGCACACCTCATAACCTCTGAGCCCAGTCCAGCGCCCGAACCCAGGCCCGCTTCCTGCACAGGCCCGACTGGCCCGATCCTCAGAGCCAATCCTTATCCCGAAGTTACGGATCTAATTTGCCGACTTCCCTTATCTACATTAGTCTATCGACCAGAGGCTTCTTACCTTGGAGACCGGCTGCGGATATGGGTACGCGCAGGCCCGAAACTGGGGTGTTTCGCGGGAGCCGCGTGCGTGCGAGCACCGCACCGCCGAAACGGGCGACGCCACAGCAGCAGACTCCCACGCTTCGCCCCATGCAGTTACCTGCCTCGCATGTTTCACGGACCGGCAGTGGTACGCGGGACGCCGCAAGAACCGCGGCGCTCTACGGCAGACCGTGTTACCAACACCCTTTCGCTCTGCGAGTGGCTTCTAGGGTCACGGCACCTTAAACAGAAAAGAAAACTCTTCCCCGGACCACCGCCGATGGACGCGAATTGGTTCCCGTTACCGGGTTCCTGCACCAAGGGCCAGCCCGAGAAGGAACTGGGTCCCGGTTGGCATCCAGGCCTGGTTACGGAATAAGTACCGTATTCCCTTTCGTCACTAACTCCCAACTGGCAACTGAGAAAAATCTCTCATTTTGTTGTTGTTTGCAGAGAGCGAACAAGATCGAGAAGACTAGCAGCCTCTCTCCCTCCATTCAACTCTCCGCAACTCGCTTGGCCGTTGCCTCTAGCGTGGGATAAGGCTTTAGCCTTGGGCTTAGGAGCGACTAACCCATGTCCAACTGATGTTCACATGGAACCCTTCTCCACATCGGCCTTCAAGGGAAGTCTCTCTCGTCTATTTGCTACTACCACCAAGATCTGCACCAAGGGCGGCTCCAGGCCGGCTCACGCCGGATCCCTTCAGCGCTCACCCCTGCGACCCTCCTACTCGCCGGGGCTTGGAGACCTGGGCCTCCTCCCGCTAAGAGGGAAGCTTGGCCTTTAGTGCCACCGGCGGTCGAGTATCGGGAGAATGCTTGAGCGCCATACCATTTTAAGGGCTAATTGCTTCGGCAGGTGAGTTGTTACACACTCCTTAGCGGATTCCAACTTCCATGGCCACCGTCCTGCTGTCTATAGCAACCAACGCCTTTCGATGGGGTCTAGATGAGCATTTGTTTAGGCCCCTTAACTCGACGTTTGGTTCATCCCACAGCGCCATTTCTGCTTACCAAAAATGGCCCACTAGATACTCGGATTAGTCGCCGAAGCTTCAGCATTCAAGCAAGCTCGGCATCTCACCCATTTAAAGTTTGAGAATAGGTTGAGGACGTTTCGTCCCCAAGACCTCTAATCATTCGCTTTACCGGATGAAACTCCTTTGTTTCCGCGAGTACCAGCTATCCTGAGGGAAACTTCGGAGGGAACCAGCTACTAGATGGTTCGATTAGTCTTTCGCCCCTATACCCAGCTCTGACAATCGATTTGCACGTCAGAATTGCTACGGACCTCCACCAGAGTTTCCTCTGGCTTCATCCTGGCCAGGCATAGTTCACCATCTTTCGGGTCCCAACATGTCTGCTCATGGTACTTGCCGACAGCACACGCGCTAGGCCACTCCGGACAGAGCAGGATCAGAAGGCGTAACCGCGCCTGACGAACCCAGGAAGAAGCCGTGAAGCCCCCGCCCAAAGCCCGCCCAAAGACACGCGGCACACCAACCGAGAGCCCAAGCAAAGCCGATGAGGCCAACAACAGATTCGCGCGACGGCGTCGTATGGCAAGTCCCGGGCCTGCGTCCCCCTGCGTACAGGCGAGCAAGCTCGGACCACCGAGCGCGCCGGGCAACCCACGAAGCCAGAGGTAGACAACGGGGGAGAGGGACTCACCCCGCGCACCTCTTTTGGAATGACCTCGCTTTGGTATGGGAGACCTGGCGGCATCGGCCGGTCAGGGATCGGCCCCGGAGGGCGCCACCGACCGAAGCCGGGACACCCCCCTTTCACTTTCATTGCGCCTTTGGGTTTAGTGCGCCCAATGACTCGCACACATGTTAGACTCCTTGGTCCGTGTTTCAAGACGGGTCGGGTGAGTCACCAATCTTTTGCACGCCGCGAGAGGAAGTATTGGCGTGGATGCGCCCCTCTGCTACACGACCGTCGCAGGGCAGCCAGGACACCGGAGGTTTCCCCCTTCGCCGCCACTAAAAGTGCACGACGTTGGGGTACCAGTCCGCCCGGGCCTTAGACGTCCCCAGCAACGGGTCGCGGCGACCTACATCACGAGGGGAAATACGCCCGCCGGCGCCGGCTTGAACGTGGGCACGCCCAAGAGTTCCTGGGTCGCATAAGCGAATCCCAACGTCCAGCCGGCTTTGGCCGACGAGCTGAATCCCCTCGGTTCGACCTTCGAGGTCCCACCCGTTTGGCTCTTAACGGTTTCACGTACTCTTGAACTCTCTCTCTTCAAAGTTCTTTTCAACTTTCCCTCACGGTACTTGTTCGCTATCGGTCTCGTGGTCATATTTAGCCTTAGATGGAGTTTACCACCTGCTTAGGGCTGCATTTTCAAGCAACCCAACTCTACGGAGAGGCCCTTTCCGACAATCTCTCGTGTACCCTCGCGGGCGCCGCCACACGGGCCTGTCACCCTCCATGGGTAGTGGCCGCTTTCAAGCATAACTTAGGCGGTGAGAGACTGCGTGCCGGACCCTCCGAAACGCAACACCCCTGGCGCCGGGTCACGACGCCAGGTTATGCGCTGGGCTTTTCCCAGTTCAGTCGCCCTTACTAAGGGCCACAAGCCACACATGTTCCTATTTGGACTTATAAAAAAAACGTGTTGTTGTGTTGTTAATAATAAGTGAATCAATTTATATGTTTTGTTTAATTTATATATGTATTTGTGTGTGTGACGCTGTGTTAGTTAATAAGGCGTGTGAGAGGTGTTCCCGGTATGTAAGAGCGGGAGTGTTAATAACTGAATAGATTTATATGTTATTTTTCTTTAATTGATTTAATATATATATATATATATATATATATATATATATATATATATATATATATATATATATATATATATATATGTATTTTTTTTTTTTGTGTATGTGTGTGTGTGTGTGTGTGTGTGTGACGCTGTGTTAGTTAAGGCGTGTGAGAGGTGTTCCCAGTGTGTAAGACCGGGAGAGTGAGGGTTGGGGTCGACGTGAGGATGGAGTTGAACAATGTTGCAATATTATCGGTTATTACGGAAGTGTCAGACGTCGGTTAGAAAAATGAAAACAACCATCGTGTAGGTGATAGAATGTCCTCTCCACTAAGGACCTTTTTGACAACCCTACTCCTCCCAGCTTTCCACTGTGTCTGGAAGACAGCGTAACGCCTTCGCCTAAGCCTTGTAGGATTCTCGGCCGCTGCCGCAGCACCCGATCTGTTGGCTGGTCTGCTAGCTTTAAAAGCTCTTCCAGGCACCCAGGCGTCCAGTTTCGCCTGGACATCTCTCAAACTGTTTGGTACTGGAATGCCCAACCGGTCGGAGAGTTCCTTGACTGCGTTACCGAGGGCCGATTTTACTCTTTCCTCGGTCGCTTCCTCGATCCTCTCTTCCCGGCGGGCATGAGGAGAGCCTTGCTCCTCTTGGTCTACCTCCCCGGGGTCTTCATCCCTGTTCTCAAGGATAGGTTGGTTAGCTGGTGCGACTCCCATCCTGCCCTGGGGCTGGTGGGTGCCTCGTCTGGGACTCTCTTCCCTGCGACTAGCGGCCAACTCTCCCACTAGTCGTTTGTACTCGGCTTTTCTCCGACGGCTTTGGATTGCATTCACCGTCCGGTGTCGCAGGACCTGAGCATGGATTTGGTTGGTCATTTCTGAACACCTCATCCCAGGATGGTCCAGCTCAAAGGTCGCCATGAGCGCCTCTTCTTCGCCGGTCCACCTGGCCTTTGGCCTGCTCAAGGTTTCCACAGCTAGACCCTCGTGGAAGACATTGGGGTGCGCATTGCGCTGGTGGTCCCTTCGCCCCCCATACGAGGCGAAGGTTCTACCACATTGCAGACAGTCGGGGGTCTTAGCCCCACCGTTGACGTCGGGGTCAACCATACTGGATTGGAATGGTGACCTTTAATATACTTTTTGTCAAATTTCCGACATCTACTGGGTTACCCCAGAGTGACACTTTAGCAGTTAGCCTTCCTCTTTACAGAAGGTGGGTGGGCGGGATCACCCAGGCTAGACTAACTCCCAGCGGGAACCACGTGGAGGCGTGTCACTGTTAACTGTGCTCTAGCATAAGAGAGTCATAGTTACTCCCGCCAACCCCACTTATGCTACACCTCTGATGTCTCTCTACAAAATCAGACTAGAGTCAAGCTCAACAGGGTCTTCTTTCCCCGCTGTTAGGCGCAGGCCCGTTCCCCTGCCTGTGGGTTCGCTAGATAGTAGATAGGGACAGTGGGAATCTCGTTAATCCATTCATGCGCGTCACTAATTAGATGACGAGGCATTTGGCTATATAAGAGAGTCGTTGTTAATCCCGCCGTTTGCAGGCTGGGAATTGACTTTTCTCTTTATGAGCGGTAGTATCAGGAGTTGCATAGACTCCGACGCAGCTAATGGAGAAGTAAAAAATCTCCTTAACCACGTCCCATCCCTGATCATAGCTTGGCACTGGCCATGGGTGGGCCTGGTGAGACGGAATCGGTTTGGACTTGCCATACCTGCTCTGTCTACCCCAGCTAGAGGATCCCGACATCGGGGTGCGTGTCAGGACCTCTTCACTCGCCTTCTCAGAGGATCCCGACATCGGGGTGCGTGCCAGGACCTCTTCCCTTCTCTCTCCCTCTCAGAGGATCCTGACATCGGGGTGCGTGCCAGGACCTCTTCCCTTCTCTCTCCCTCTCGACATGCCCACTGGCAGTCATGTATTTTCCCATCTGCAGTAGACAGTAGTCATTCTCCACTCTCGACATGCCCCCTGGCAGTCTTGTTTGCCCTCTTCCACCTCTGACGTGCCGACCGGCAGTCATGTCATTACCCACCATTCCTTACCCGTCCCCACCCGGCACATTGGCCGTACTTTTTCACAAGGATGTGTTAAACAGGGGACCGCTAACCCCTAGCCTGGTGGGAGCCTCGCTCCCCCGGCTGTCCTCGAAAATACTTTGTAGGTGTATACCCCCCCCTCTATGACCCGGACCACCATGATGTTAGCATCTTTTTTGGATAGTCCGAGTTTAAGCCATAGCTTCATAGAGGCTGGGGCTATGACCCCCCGCCAACTAACCGTCAGAGACGATATAGTTGGCAAGTGGCCCGTCAACTCAAGGACCCGATCGCGGATACCACTGGTGTTGTAGTAGGCAACCTTTTGTTCATGGGCTTGGTGCAAACAACGGTGGGCCGCATCCGCGACCACCTGTGCATCCAGGACCCATGAGCCACGACCGGGTTTCCAAACTACGAGGTCAGGCTGCCGATTCCCGTCAGGGGTTTTCATCAGGGGTTCAACTTTTACGATGTACCCCGCCTGCCTCAGTTTGGTGGCCGCCCATTCTACGACCCTTTTGTGGCGATACGAGCGAGCCTCATGCGTCACATGACAAGATTGCAATATGTGCGCAAGCGACTCGGGGCGGCTTCGACAGAGTTTGCACAGCATATCTCTACCGTCCCCTCGCCCACCCCTCGAGGCACGGGTCTTTGTGTGAAGGAGGTTACCCCGCAGTTTCACTCCCTTAACAAAGTCGGCCCCGGACATGAGACGAGTCCCGCAACCAATCCACATGGATGACTGAGGTGTTCGGTGTGCACCCCTCAGTCCTTGTCCGTCCACGGCTTCGTGAAGTTGTCTGGACTACTTCATCCGCTCCCTCCGTCTTCTGACCCGTGGAGTTGTTTCGGAGGGAATCCCCCCCACTGCGATAGCCGCCTGAGCGATGGTCTGATCCGGGGACTGTCTCAGCCTTGAGATGAGGTCTTCTCTTAGCCTAGGTATACGTGTCCCTAGAGCGGGGATCCCTAGCCCCCCCTCCACCGTATCCGCATGAAAATAGCCTAGTGGCACATCGTTTGGAAGGTGGAGTGCGGCTCTCACAAATCTCCGGATCGAGCGATCACATCGACTTAACTGACCTGCGGGGCAAGCCATATTCGCGAGTGGGTAAAGGAATTGTGAGATGAGGACTGCCTTAAGCGCCCAAAGCTTCTGTTGGGGCTTGGCAGGGGCTTTTTGTAGTTGCTCTAGCTTCGTACACAGATCTTGGTGTATATAATGGGGTGATGCCCCCACATCACTATGTGATGCCTCCAATTTAATCTCAAATAGGCCTACTGAATGTACCTTTTTTTTGTTTTGTTTAGTCTGCCCTTAGATCCTGTATTCCCAAGGGGATACTGCATTATATAAATGTTTTTACTCACATCATTCATACTTTTATGCTATATGTTTATATTAAGGTTTATATTAGAATTGTTTCTCCAAACTTTCAAATCCTATGCAGTCAACCCCTCCCACAAGACAGTTTTCTATGGAAAGAAATTAATATCATAATCTAATCACTATTAATAGTCATTAACTTGTCAAAATGCTCTCCATAGTCTAATATAATTAACCTACTTAGTTATCTTCCCACAAAACTTTGTTAAGAATGACGTAATATTGCATCATATGAGGTGATCATGCCCCGGGGCTCGTAGACGTGCAAAAAGTCACGTAGACAAAAATTTTCCCCTATATAGTAATCCAGAGATCAGGTTCAATAGATATCTAAATGTCACTTATTTAGTGTCAAAATTAATTTCCTATAAATTGATAACTATTTCACGTCTCTATCATCAATTAATAATAAGATCAAAGGAGGAATATCCTCGAAACCCCCCCCTTCCCCCTTCTCATCTCCCGCCTTTTTCCCAGAGAGCGTCACTCGTCGTTCAACGTTGATTGTGTTTACAGGTGAGTGACATCGCTCTCGAAATCCCTCAATATTTGTGAAATTCAATGCCTCTCGCCATTATTATATAGTCCATAATCTTCCCCAAGAGTCTGACAATACATGTAAACCCCTATTGAGATCTATTATAAGTGGATAATATCAATTTCCTTCTCTTAAAGAAGGACAACGTGGTTTCAAAACCGCATGGTCCCCTATTCCCTACAAAATATTTCATGGTGTACAATATATATTTTTCACGGTAATTTCTATGTTATTGTGACTGTGTATTAACTTCTGAGTTAAGGAAGTGAATTATACTGACTCGTCGTTCAACGTTGATTGTGTTTACAGGGAAAGAATGCCTCCACGACAGTTACACCAATTTCTCATTTACTTTCTTTTGTTTTTGTAGTTAAATGAACGGCTAGAAAGCCACTGCCAAATTTCCAAGTTAAGCTTTAGGAAACTATGTGTCACGTAAGACGGTCTGATAGACCCAGCCCATGTATTCAGGAATAGGAATCGCGTATTCCTACTTAGTGAGGAAGAGTTATACTATGTATGCATAAACAGAAACATTGAGATCACCTTACTTTCGGAAATCCCCTGAGAAAAGGTTCTTTAACTGTTCTCAGGCCCAGTTACAAAATTATAACATTTTTTAGGTGATATTTTTCAGGGAAGGGAGTCAAGGGTATAATGTGTAATATGTGAAGAGTTTGGTATCTCGAGGTGAGATAAGTTTTGCCAACTCTGTATTTATTTTCTTTTTGAGGAAGATAAGGTTATTTCTGCCATGAACCATTAAGTTGTCTGATACTATAACTAAGCCGTGTTCCTAAGACTCAATGATCAGCCTGTGATATTCAAAGTATACATTAAATAAATAACTCAAGTAAAATCTGAGAAAGTGATTCTGTGTTAATACTAACCTCCGTTGGTGTGGTAAGGTTAATAGGGAGGTGCTCAACACTCTTGAAAAAGGATATGAAACAAATCCACGAATCCATGTGCCTTATTGAAACTCAGTCCACTCTACCAAATAACTAAATTGTTAAATCAGTTCCCCTTTTCTTTTCATTGGTCACCTATATTTCCCTGGTAGTAATTATTTTCTCTTTCGAATATTTTAACTTCCCTTTAGGAAGAAATTAAGTTCCCTGAGAATCCCCTAATTCTCATTAAACCTTTGGGGCTGGTGGCAGCTTTCTTTTCTTAATATTCAGGGAAATATCCAACATCAGGGACCATTAATTAATATAATTAATCAAAGTAAATATCTTTTTAATTGCCATGAGAGTTCCCCATTCGAAGTTAATTTAATGACAAGGCACCACACTGGTGGTCCTTCAGCAGTGAAGTGAAAGTAAAATAAATTAATTAAATAAAGAATAGAATAACAACAATTAACAACGATAATAAATAAATAAAATAACGCCCCCGTCCCCCCCCCCCCGGGCACCACACTGGTGGCAGCGGTGGGATTCAAAGTGTTTTGAGCACTGCCTAACATTACCACAACAAGGGAGAATGTGGAAAATTTCAGTGGTGAGTCATAGTCAAATTCCAAACAAGTTAGTAGTGGAAAATACAGAAATAAGAATATTCCGAGCACCTGGAGGTAGAGCAGACAATTTCAATAATGATACCCGAATGAATGAAGTGCTAAACTGGGAACATGACCTATGTATACTTTGGATAGGCAGTAATGATATTGACCAGGAATCAAATCCTAAAGACATTGTAGAGAACATTAGCCAAATAATAGAGTCTATTGAACAAGACTGCCAAGCAGTAGTATGGGTATGCTTAATAGAACCCAGATTCTACCCCAATGAAGAATTCATGTCCCATCAGGATTATAGGAAAGTACAAAGGGCCATAAATAAAAAATTACAAAAACACCTGCCCAATCAACAAATCCATTTCAACAGTGAGTTCTGGGTAGAGAACCTATCAGAGGATGGAATTCATTGGAATCAAGAAGGTAAACAAAGAGTAAAAAGCAAACTCAGAAAAACCATAAGAAATTTCATGGATGGGGAAGAGTCAGATTAGATTAAAGTTAGATTAAGGTACAAACTGACCCAGCATCCCTAGCCAAAATGGATTATGAAGAAAGAGAAGGGGAGACAGTAGAATGCAGTTGGAATCTTGAAAACTCCAAAATCATGAGAGGGGAAATCGAAGAATTAAAGAATGTGGTACGTCACCAGGCCGCGGTGATAGAGAGAATAGGGAGTCGCGTCATCAAACAGGAAGAGACCCTTGCCTCACCTGTAGTTAGTCGCCCCCCAGTAACCAAACCGAGAGACATCCCCATGCTCGAACTAAACCACCTGGAGGGCCTAGAGGCTTCAACACGCCTCCAAATGTTTATTGAATTGATAGAACAGGCCACACCCGAGGATGCCTCCCGAATCCAAGTCGCCAAAAGCAGGTTAGGATCAGAAATAGTCATGCTCATACATAACCACCAACGAAAACAGCCGAACCTTTCATGGAGTCATTTTTGTCAGCTATTAAAAGATGAGTTTGCTGTAGATGTGAATCTAGACCGAGCGTGGCAGAATTTAGAAAATGAATTTTATGACTGGGGAGAGAGCCCACAAGTCTTTTGTAATAGAACCATTTGCAAATACGCCACTTTAGAGTCTAAATTTCCAAATGAAAAATTTCCTGATAGAAACAAATACCTAAAACGAAAGGTATGGCAAGGTCTACCACGAGATCTCAAAGATAAATTGGAAGGTTTCTTAGATGAAGCCTACCCCCTAAATAAATTCCTGGACAGAGTTGAGTACCAAAGACAACTTTTCTTGGAAACACAAACCCCATCTGTACAGCAGGTGTCCAGAGAAAATGAAAAGCCAGTCAGACCAAAAGTCACCCAACCCCTAACTTCTGCCCCAGCCCCCTCCCCAGAGTCAGAAAGCAAGTCCGAGATAGAAGATCTCAAGGAACAGATGAAGGCCCTGACAACTCAATTAAGCCAGCTCAAATCAATTAGCCCACCCAGTCAATACCATCAGTATCAGTCCCTTACTCCTTCTGGACGGTCATGGTCCTCCCCAAAGCCCAAAGTATTCTGCCCTTATTGTCGTTCTCACACTCACAACCTGAGAGAATGTGCCTCAGCTCCCCACGATGGGTCGTGCTTTGACTGCCGACGCATGAATTGCAGAAGGGGAAATGCCAATTGCCCAGGGAGAATTAACCAGAATCATAGCTGACTAACTCAGGCCCCCACCTCTCCTATAATTCAACTATCAGTAAACAATAAATTAGTGTCAGCTTTGGTAGATACTGGTAGTAGTTATACTTTAATGAAAGAATCCACCAGAAGTAAATTAGGTTGTGAACTCCACCAGAAAAGAAAATTCCCTTGTCTCCAAGGAGTAACAGGAACACCCCTCAGAATACTAGGTTCAGTGTTAGTGGAAGTAGGTATTGGGCTGCAAACGGTAGTAAAGAAATGGGTCCCAGTGGTTCCAAACAGCTATTTGCAAGCAGACATGTTGCTGGGAACTGACATCCTATTCCATTCCTCATTCATATGGGATCCTGAGAAGAAGTTATTTCATTGGGGAAAGGCTCCTTATGCCGTCCACCAAATTCGACCCCGGAAAAGTGCAGTCCGTAATGTAACTCAACTTCCTCCCCCAGTAATATCATTAAAACTTGAGAACCAATTGCATAATCCCAAAGAAATTCGGCTAGATCCATATCAAACCAAATTCATTCCCCTAACGGTTGCAGAAGAAACTGGTACCACCCTCATAGTACACCCACAAGGAAAACCCTCCAGTAACTGTCACCCCTTTTGTGTTAACGTAAATGATGATCAAACTATTCCCTGCCCAGTAACTAACAACACCAAAGTACCCAAAATTTTTAAAATAGGCACCCTTTTTGGCTGGTATGAGAAGGGCGAAGTAAATTCACCTTCAGTACATCACATTCAAAATGACCTCCTTCCCCATTCCGACCAACCTAGTATTCCTGGAGGACGTAAAGAAAAGTTAAATCACCTATTATCTAAATTACCCATGTCCCATTTAAGGAAAACACAAAAAGCAGAATTAAATAAAGTCATCTTAGCCCATGATCAGCTATTTTTGCTGGAAGAGGGAGAATTGGGAACCCTTAATGTCCCCCCTGTGGAGATTCAGTTGACAGATGACAGTCCTGTGAGGGCCCCTATGTACCGGTATCCTGAAGCCTCAAAGGAAATAATTAGCCAAATGCTAGAAGATATGGAAGCCCGGGAAATTATAGAAAAATCGACTGCTGCATGGCTCAGCCCGATTGTGTTAGTAAGCAAATCAGATGGCTCTAAGAGGATGTGTCTCGATTACAGAAAAGTAAATACTCACTTAGCCACTGACATTTATCCTCTCCCAAGGTTGGACGAATTAGTCGAGCAAGCCTCGGGCCAGGCTTTCTATACCACCCTGGATCTTAAGGAAGCCTACTTCCAAGTTACCATCAAAGACAGTTCTCGAGACATTACCACCTTTAGTGATGGAATATCATTATATCGCTTCCGCAGACTCCCGTTTGGATTGTCCTGCTCACCAGCCATCTTCTCTCGACAAATGGCCTCAATCTTAACCCCTTTATTGAAGGAGGGATGGGTTAGAAATTATCTGGATGACATAATCTTGTGGGCCCCTGATTTTTCCACCATGTTAACTAGAGTCCAAAAGATCTTTCAGACCCTAGAGGAAAGTGGCATCAAATTAAATTTGAGCAAATGCACTTTTGGAGAGGCAGAAGTAAAATTTTTGGGCCATTTGGTCTCTAAAGAAGGATGTAAACCTGACCCTAAAAATGTCGAAGCCATCAAAAAAATGCCTCCTCCCAGCACAGTTAAAGGAGTCAGACGATACTTAGGAATGTGTTCTTTCTATCGTAAACACATCCAAAATTTTGCCAAATTAGCAGCCCCCCTAAACAACCTCACAAAAAAGAATACTAAATTTAATTGGACAAAAGAATGCCAACACTCCTTTACCACCCTAAAACAAATACTCAGTGATGCCCCAGTGTTAGTTAAGGCAGAATTAACACAACCATTTATAGTCACCACGGATGCTAGCAATACTCATGTTGGAGGTGTCCTCAGCCAGATTCAAGTAGATGGAAGTAACAAGCCCATCGGTTACTTCTCAAAAAAATTAAACCCCACTGAGTCTAGATATTCAGCCACTGATCGAGAAGCCCTAGGAATAGTGTTAACATGCAGAAATTTTCATCATTATTTATGGGGAACAAAATTTAGTATTTTTACTGACCACCAACCATTAACTAGTATTTTCAAGAGGAAAACCAAAAGCCCCCGAATGAGCAGGTGGATACTGGAAATGAGGGAATATACTTACGACATTAAGTATCTAAAAGAGAAACAAAATGTGGTGGCTGACAGTTTGTCAAGGCCAGTAAGAGTAGTTCGTCAGATAACCGAGCCCAGAAATTATTTAGGACTAAGTCTAACAGCCATAGCCGAAGCCCAAAGAGAAGATGAGAGATGGAAAGAACTAGCAGAATATTTAGAAGGGGGAAAGCTACCTACAAAATTATACCCTAAAGTCATCTTAGATCAGTTTGTGGTAGAAGAAAAAGTCTTGTATTTTATTAAGGAAAAAGTAGATGGCACCCTTCACTATTGCTTGGTAGTTCCTCAACCACTCAAACAGAAAGCTTTAGAATTTGCCCATGTAGTTTCTGGACATTTCGGGCAAAAGAAAACAATAGCCAAGGCAGAAGAATTTTTCTATTGGGCCAACCTGAAATCTGAAGTTAACCAGTATGTAAAAAATTGCCTCACTTGCCAACAGTTTAAGGGTACCACAGGATTGCAACAGAAATGGCAAGAATTACCATCAGTATCACAACCATTAGAAAGATTAGGCATTGACCTTACTGATATGACCGCAGGGACACATGGTTATCGATATGTCTTAACAGTAGTGGATCATTTCAGTAGGTTCGTGAAATTATACCCACTTAAAACAAAACACACACACACTGTCGTGGAGAGCATGGAGCAGTACCTCGCAGACTTCGGCACCCCCCAGTCTGTGGTCCACGACAACGGGTTGGAGTTTGTGTCCCGGCAGTTCCAAGACCTCTGCCGGAGGCATCGGATTGCCAACTGCCATACAACCCCATATCACCCCCGAGGGAACAGCACCACGGAGAGGCTCCATTCGTCCCTCAAGACGGTACTGGCTATCTTATGTGCAGGGTACCCACTCAAGTGGCCGCAGTATCTGGCGTCCTGCCAGACAGTACTCAACCATGCTGTGCACTCTTCAACGGCCGTCCAGCCTTTCTTCGCCTTCTTCGGACGCCATGCCCCTCGTCAAGTGGATTCCCCCCCTCCCCAGTATTGCAGGAGACCCCGAAGGACTAGAGGTGGCTAAGGAGGTGATCAAACAGACCCATCTCAAACAGACACGACGGTACCGGGAAGTGGCGAACAGGAAAAGAACTAACCAAGCCGTCAGTGTTGGACAATTGGTCTGGGTCAGACAGGAAGTGACACTGCCAGGTACTAGCAGGAAACTGAACCCTAAGTGGACCGGTCCCTACAAGACTATAGAAATCATTAGGGATGGTGGTGCTTACCTGCTCGAGAACGTCTTTACCAGACAAAAGGTGCAAAGGGCGGCTGAGAAAGTGAAGCCGTATGTGGGTACCGAGGAATGGTTATTAGCCCCCTTGGAAGTGTCGTGTGCCAAGGAAAACAATGAAGAACCACTGCCTCCACGGCTTAGGAAAAAACCTCGAAGATATATCGAGGAGTGTTAGGTACAGTGGCTGGGCAGAAACAACCCCAAAGACTATGCCACCATGGGTATTAATTTTAGGATATAAAGGAACAGGTTTGGACAATTAGTGGTGCTAAGTTGCAATCCCTTTGGAGGTATGTTGTTGGTGAATCGACCCAGGTGTGACAGGTCGATAGACTATCCACCTTAATTCCCCCGGGCCTAGTTTGAGCCCTGAAGGAGTGGTGAACATTTAAAGTAGAAGATAAGTTCACAGGATTGTGTGTAGTTCACACAATGGACTAGTTCAGGAAGCTGTAGGCCACTTTAACGTGAGGGAATCACACCTGGTAGTAGTGTGATTAGGCCTCTAAGCTACAGTCTGCCGGTGTTAGGAGGTGGAGGAGACATCAGGACGTAGCCTAAGCTCTGTCAAATGCTTCCTGTATGACCACTTGCTGCGGAAACGAATGAAGGGTGATTGAATGCGAATGTTGTGAGCAAATGAAGATGAATGACTGAGAATTTATGTTATTGTTTGTTTTGGTGTGAAAGTCAAGGGCTGGAAGGCTCAACTTAGCTACCGAGTGTCCGGGATCTTGTACAGTTGACGAGATCATCCATACTTCTCTCATGAGTATGTGGACTGGGGTGGGCCCTACAATAATCTGAACTACAGCCAAGTAGCAGCAGTAGCCAGGCAATTGGTTTCTCAGGAACCACATATTACGTTGCCAGTGTTTTAGCCAGGAAGGGCTGCAGAAGTAGTGGAGTGGTGGGGAAGGTCGAGTGAATGTTAGACTGATGGAAAACCAAGGTGGGTTGTAACCTTAGTGACCACTAAACCAGTTCCTAAATTGTAAAACTGTTAGGATGTAATTTTTTATTATTAGTGAGTAAAAACATTTCACCCGGAGGGAAAAGTCGTGTGATGCCTCCAATTTAATCTCAAATAGGCCTACTGAATGTACCTTTTTTTTGTTTTGTTTAGTCTGCCCTTAGATCCTGTATTCCCAAGGGGATACTGCATTATATAAATGTTTTTACTCACATCATTCATACTTTTATGCTATATGTTTATATTAAGGTTTATATTAGAATTGTTTCTCCAAACTTTCAAATCCTATGCAGTCAACCCCTCCCACAAGACAGTTTTCTATGGAAAGAAATTAATATCATAATCTAATCGCTATTAATAGTCATTAACTTGTCAAAATGCTCTCCATAGTCTAATATAATTAACCTACTTAGTTATCTTCCCACAAAACTTTGTTAAGAATGACGTAATATTGCATCATATGAGGTGATCATGCCCCGGGGCTCGTAGACGTGCAAAAAGTCACGTAGACAAAAATTTTCCCCTATATAGTAATCCAGAGATCAGGTTCAATAGATATCTAAATGTCACTTATTTAGTGTCAAAATTAATTTCCTATAAATTGATAACTATTTCACGTCTCTATCATCAATTAATAATAAGATCAAAGGAGGAATATCCTTGAAACCCCCCCCCTTCCCCCTTCTCATCTCCCGCCTTTTTCCCAGAGAGCGTCACTCGTCGTTCAACGTTGATTGTGTTTACAGGTGAGTGACATCGCTCTCGAAATCCCTCAATATTTGTGAAATTCAATGCCTCTCGCCATTATTATATAGTCCATAATCTTCCCCAAGAGTCTGACAATACATGTAAACCCCTATTGAGATCTATTATAAGTGGATAATATCAATTTCCTTCTCTTAAAGAAGGACAACGTGGTTTCAAAACCGCATGGTCCCCTATTCCCTACAAAATATTTCATGGTGTACAATATATATTTTTCACGGTAATTTCTATGTTATTGTGACTGTGTATTAACTTCTGAGTTAAGGAAGTGAATTATACTGACTCGTCGTTCAACGTTGATTGTGTTTACAGGGAAAGAATGCCTCCACGACAGTTACACCAATTTCTCATTTACTTTCTTTTGTTTTTGTAGTTAAATGAACGGCTAGAAAGCCACTGCCAAATTTCCAAGTTAAGCTTTAGGAAACTATGTGTCACGTAAGACGGTCTGATAGACCCAGCCCATGTATTCAGGAATAGGAATCGCGTATTCCTATTTAGTGAGGAAGAGTTATACTATGTATGCATAAACAGAAACATTGAGATCACCTTACTTTCGGAAATCCCCTGAGAAAAGGTTCTTTAACTGTTCTCAGGCCCAGTTACAAAATTATAACATTTTTAAGGTGATATTTTTCAGGGAAGGGAGTCAAGGGTATAATGTGTAATATGTGAAGAGTTTGGTATCTCGAGGTGAGATAAGTTTTGCCAACTCTGTATTTATTTTCTTTTTGAGGAAGATAAGGTTATTTCTGCCATGAACCATTAAGTTGTCTGATACTATAACTAAGCCGTGTTCCTAAGACTAAATGATCAGCCTGTGATATTCAAAGTATACATTAAATAAATAACTCAAGTAAAATCTGAGAAAGTGATTCTGTGTTAATACTAACCTCCGTTGGTGTGGTAAGGTTAATAGGGAGGTGCTCAACACTCTTGAAAAAAGATATGAAACAAATCCACGAATCCATGTGCCTTATTGAAACTCAGTCCACTCTACCAAATAACTAAATTGTTAAATCAGTTCCCCTTTTCTTTTCATTGGTCACCTATATTTCCCTGGTAGTAATTATTTTCTCTTTCGAATATTTTAACTTCCCTTTAGGAAGAAATTAAGTTCCCTGAGAATCCCCTAATTCTCATTAAACCTTTGGGGGTGGTGGCAGCTTTCTTTTCTTAATATTCAGGGAAATATCCAACATCAGGGACCATTAATTAATATAATTAATCAAAGTAAATATCTTTTTAATTGCCATGAGAGTTCCCCATTCGAAGTTAATTTAATGACAAGGCACCACACTGGTGGTCCTTCAGCAGTGAAGTGAAAGTAAAATAAATTAATTAAATAAAGAATAGAATAACAACAATTAACAACGATAATAAATAAATAAAATAACGCCCCCGTCCCCCCCCCCCCCCCGGGCACCACAACTACCCATCCTGACCCCCAGGTACTTGTAAAAGTCCCTGGGTGACAGTGCTTGCAACTTCTTCCTCTCTACTAGGAAGGCGGATTTGTCAATGGCCCACGTCTTTCTCTTTTTATGAGCGACTAGGCCTAGGGTCGCGCACTTTGGGGCTCCGATTTCTAGACCCATCCTTAGACCTGCCTCCTTCAGGTGGTCTAGGGCAGCCTGCAACCCACACCGAGTTGAGGCACAAAGTGCTACGTCGTCGGCGAAAGCTAGGTAGGAGATAAACTCCCCACCGTACCTAACGCCGACCTCCTTTGGCAACCCGCTTAATGCCCAATCCAGACAGATGTCAAAAAGGTAGGGGGAAACGGGGTCCCCCTGAAGGACACCACGTCTTATTTCAGTCGTGGCGCTTTCTCCGTCAAATCTTGTGCTTGCTTGGTCATATATTTGAGAGATGTACCCAGTCAGGCTCGGGGGCACTCCCCATCGCCTCATAGCAGCAATGAGGGAGGGGTGCCCCACTGAGTCCAATGCCTTTTTGAAGTCGATCCAGGCTACATATAGGTTCTCAGCTTTGGTTTGGGCTTGTTTGACCATTGCCTTAAGTAGGGCAATATTGGCCGCGCAGCCTTCCTCCGCCTTGAAACCCTTCTGTCGCCCGGGTAGCGGTGCAAGCAAGTGCAACCGCTTCGACAGCACTCTGTGGATTGTCCTTGTTATTATCGGGGTGATCGTTATTGGTCTGAATTCCCCTGGACCGGAGGGCGTGGTGGTCTTCGGGAGTAAGATGGTCCTCCCTCGCATCCACTCCTCAGGGAGGCCCCCCAACCAGAGACAGGCATTGGCCACCCAGGTGAGCTTCACTCGCCCCACCGCTTTGAGGTCCGCCAGACGACGTCCATCGCAGCCGGGGGCTGTGGTAGTACTGGTATCAGCAATTGCTTTCGCAATCTCACCCTCCGTCACTGGAGCAACCACTGCTGCGTCTACCAGTTGAATCGGAGTGGGTCGCCGCCCGTCATCTGGACTGGGACGGGAGAACAACTCCTTCCAGAATGCATTTGTTCCGTCAGGGTGCGTAGGTCTAGCCAGTAGGTCCTCTCCACTAAGGACCTTTTTGACAACCCTACTCCTCCCAGCTTTCCACTGTGTCTGGAAGACAGCGTAACGCCTTCGCCTAAGCCTTGTAGGATTCTCGGCCGCTGCCGCAGCACCCGATCTGTTGGGTGGTCTGCTAGCTTTAAAAGCTCTTCCAGGCACCCAGGCGTCCAGTTTCGCCTGGACATCTCTCAAACTGTTTGGTACTGGAATGCCCAACCGGTCGGAGAGTTCCTTGACTGCGTTACCGAGGGTCGATTTTACTCTTTCCTCGGTCGCTTCCTTGATCCTCTCTTCCCGGCGGGCATGAGGAGAGCCTTGCTCCCCTTGGTCTACCTCCCCGGGGTCTTCTTCATCCCTGTTCTCAAGGATAGGTTGGTTAGCTGGTGCGACTCCCATCCTGCCCTGGGGCTGGTGGGTGCCTCGTCTGGGACTCTCTTCCCTGCGACTAGCGGCCAACTCTCCCACTAGTCGTTTGTACTCGGCTTTTCTCCGGCGGCTTTGGATTGCATTCACCGTCCGGTGTCGCAGGACCTGAGCATGGATTTGGTTGGTCATTTCTGAACACCTCATCCCAGGATGGTCCAGCTCAAAGGTCGCCATGAGCGCCTCTTCTTCGCCGGTCCACCTGGCCTTTGGCCTGCTCAAGGTCTCCACAGCTAGACCCTCGTGGAAGGCATTGGGGTGCGCATTGCACTGGTGGACCCTTCGCCCCCCATACGAGGCGAAGGTTCTACCACATTCAGGACAGTCGGGTGTCTTAGCCCCACCGTTGACGTCGGGGTCAACCATACTGGATTGGAATGGTGACCTTTAATATACTTTTTGTCAAATTTCCGACATCTACTGGGTTACCCCAGAGTGACACTTTAGCAGTTAGCCTTCCTCTTTACAGAGGGTGGGTGGGCGGGATCACCCAGGCTAGACTAACTCCCAGCGGGAACCACGTGGAGGCGTGTCACTGTTAACTGTGCTCTAGCATAAGAGAGTCATAGTTACTCCAGCCGTTTACCCGCGCTTGGTTGAATCTCTTCACTTTGACATTCAGAGCACTGGGCAGAAATCACATTGCGTCAACATCTATCTCTGACCATCGCAATACTTTGTTTTAATTAGACAGTCGGATTCCCCTGGTCCGAGCCGCGTGCGTGCGAGCACCGCACCGCCGAAACGGGCGACGCCACAGCAGCAGACTCCCACGCTTCGCCCCATGCAGTTACCTGCCTCGCATGTTTCACGGACCGGCAGTGGTACGCGGGACGCCGCAAGAACCGCGGCGCTCTACGGCAGACCGTGTTACCAACACCCTTTCGCTCTGCGAGTGGCTTCTAGGGTCACGGCACCTTAAACAGAAAAGAAAACTCTTCCCCGGACCACCGCCGATGGACGCCAGTTGGTTCCCGTTACCGGGTTTCTGCACCAAGGGCCAGCCCGAGAAGGAACTGGGCCCCGGTTGGCATCCAGGCCTGGTTACGGAATAAGTACCGTATTCCCTTTCGCCACTAACTCCCAACTGGCAACTGAGAAAAATCTCTCATTTTGTTGTTGTTTGCAGAGAGCGAACAAGATCGAGAAGACTAGCAGCCTCTCTCCCTCCATTCAACTCTCCGCGACTCGCTTGGCCGTTGCCTCTAGCGTGGGATAAGGCTTTAGCCTTGGGCTTAGGAGCGACTAACCCATGTCCAACTGATGTTCACATGGAACCCTTCTCCACATCGGCCTTCAAGGGAAGTCTCTCTCGTCTATTTGCTACTACCACCAAGATCTGCACCAGGGGCGGCTCCAGGCCGGCTCACGCCGGATCCCTTCAGCGCTCACCCCTGCGACCTTCCTACTCGCCGGGGCTTGGAGACCTGGGCCTCCCCCCGCTAAGAGGGAAGCTTGGCCTTTAGTG